>CAUYSK010000266.1:0-67130 GCA_963575035.1 Avahi laniger | reverse complement strand
ATTAGCCGGGCATGGTGGCACATGCCTGTAGTCCCAGCTACTTGGGAGGCTGAGGCAGTAGGATTGCCTGAGCCCAGGAGTTTGAGGTTGCTGTGAGCTAGGCTGACGCCACGGCACTCGCCCCAGGCAAGAAAGTGAGACTCTGTCTCAAAAAAAAAAAAAATAAAAAATAAAAAAAAAAATTAGAATTAATAGTTTGAGTGATGCAGCAGTCTATTAAGTTTCATTTTTAAGTCAAGGACTTTAATGTTTCAGAGCAGGTGTTTGAGTTTCAGAATTTGGAGGAACAGAATTTGACACATTTATGTTACTTTTTTCCTTCACCACATTTGGCATTTGAATACTGTAGTCACTCTTTAACTATCAAACAAATTTTTCTGGCATTATTCTCATGAAACCTTCGACAACCAGACACCTAAACACTAACTCAAAGTCACAGCATAGCTCTGGAGGGAGTCTCTCTGTAAGTCTTCTCCGATCACTGGGAAATGTCATGTTTGAGGAAAGTGTTTAATGTTTACCAAATTTATTTTTTAATGCTGTGTGTGTGCGTGTTGTTGAATAAAAAGGAGGACATACTATAGAGAATGTCTATTCAATGATTAAAAACATGCAGAGAATAAACCAGTTGAAGTATCACTTAATTGAACATCTTTCACCTAATATAGAGGTATGAGGATTATGAGTGAAGTTATATATATTTCTACATATATTTATGTCCAAAGGCCTGTAACAGACACACACCTAGCGTTTGCATTGCATTTTTAGTTAGCTCCCTTCGGTGAGTCATTACTGACACAGATGAATACAGATGTAAAGTGCAAGGGATTTCTTAAACACCACTGTGGCATGTAGAATGGGGCCAACTATGGTCGTTCCAGAGAGGAACTGTTTGTAGTGCATTGAGATTGTTGAAAAACGAAATGACCAGCGGTAAATGAGCAGGAAGCCGGGATGGGTGCCTCTCCTCTCTTTCAAGTTGCTAAATACTCTATTTCTGTCTTTCCCTTTGTGATTTGTGGATTTACTGAGACAAGCATTTTTGACTATCTAAGTAATTTCTCACATCCTAACATGTGTAATGAAACTTCTACCTGTAGAATTACTATGTAATCCCAGTAACCATTGGAGGTAGGAAAAAAATGATTTGGAAACCCTGAAACCCCCAAGATACTTAAAAAATCATATAGCACTGAAACTGCCTAGTGTTTTATAATTACATTTGTCTGTCTTCTCCTACTATATTGTGATTTAATTAAGAGCAGGGACTAATTTTAAATTTCTAATTTCTAGTACGATGTTTGTTATATTGGAAGTATTCAATAAATGATAGTAGAATGAAGAAAATAATGAATGAGGACATTTAATGAAACATGAGGATTTCGCTTTTGTTATCTTTGCCAAAGTCTTTTTTTTTTTTTCTTTTTGCTTAGGTAAGTGGCAGAAGTTCATATTTATATTTTCTTTTTTTGGATTGACTGATACTGTCAAGGGACTTCTATATTAGTAGTGAAAAGAAGAGTGAAGTAATAATACAATTCTTGAGTTTAAATTTTGGCATCACCTCTTACATGCTTCTTTTCTTCTGTGAGCCTTCATTTCTTCATCTGTAAAATGAGTTAAAACATCTACCGTATACGATTGTTATTTTACAAAGTAATCTTTCTTTCTTCATTCAAGAAGCTCTTGACATCTCTGATAATCCTAAGCTGCCCAACTGATATAGTAAGGAGACAATTGTGAAACATTTTGTGATGCTTTTTAAAAAATTCCCAGTAAATTTTGTTGTCCTACAAGTTGCACATGCATGGAGTAGGGCAGATACAGTCTAGATTCTAGAACAGAGGTGTCATTATATAGCCAAGGCTTGTTGAATATTCTAGAGCTTCCATTTGCATATTAAGAAGAAAGCTGGAGGATTTGAGACTAGAACTTACACAAAGTGAGACTCAACCACGCAGGAAGGGGGGCCCTCCAGTGGTGCAAAACGATCCTTGACAGGAGCTTGAGGGTGGGGTCTGGAGCAAGGCAACGAAACAACAAAACTAGACACTTAAGGAGGTTGAGGAGGGAGACGAGAGCAGAGGAGGCTGAGTGTCCTCTCCCCTCCCGAACCCTGGATAAGTGTCTTTCGAGGATCTTTAAACCACCTTAGCATGGGCAGTCGAGTTGAAAAGTGGCCTGTTGAAGAAAAGCCTCGCAACTCACCTCTGTTTCAGGTACCTCATTGACCCAGATGTTCTGCAGGGTTGGGAGAGGGTGAACCGACCTTACAAGTAGTTGTCAGCGCACCTTATGGGGGCCCAGTGGCGCAAAGCAAGGGGCATCCGTGGCAGAGACTGACTGTAGGGTGCTTCTCTCCAAGCTGTGGTCGTAGCCAAGTCTCCAAGTTCAGGGAGAGCTGAGATGAGGAGTCTAGTCCATTGGGGAAGAGCCGTCATTGTCCGGCACCTCTGCTGAAAGGACCATCGTGGACACTTCAGAGACAGACACAGGGAAGGTAGATGCCAGGACTCAGTGACCAGGCAAGATCGGCGATGCCTTACTCAGACTTTGGCAGCCCGCCCAAGGAGGGCAATAATGAGTGCAGATGCTCCTCTCTTGCCACAGCAATATTATATAAATTTCCTCTGAGGAGGTGCCAGAATGTCAGGAGAAAGGCAAAGGGAGAGAACAACCCTGAAAGACTAAAAATCTACCCCCAAATGACTATTTTCCAAAAAAACTGAGTTATACCAAATGAAGCAGCTTAAAATTTTTGTTTTGTTTTGTATCTTTACTGAGTGGGAATGAAGACATTTTAGTAATATGAAGTCAGTTATGTGATGGGAAAAACATTTTTTTTTTTAAATTACTTTTGGCACATCTGTGTTCTAATGAACGTATTTCAAATCAGCCACACTAGTCTGCCTTCCTCCTTGTTATAGCTTACATATGTATAGAATTCTCATTATTTCTGTGTTAGTAGTGTTTTATGATGTACAGAATGCTTTCGTATACCCCCTCTTACCTGTTCCTTGCCGTAGCACAAGGAGGTAATGTCAGTATTATTATGCTTGTGTTTCAGGTGAGGAAACTGAAGATTTGTCCAAGAGCAGATAGCTGATGAGAGAGAGAAAGAAGAAAGAGACCAGCTTACCGCCCAAGTCCTCTGTCCATGCTCAGGGACCACCACAAATGCTATTCTATGGGACCTCATTGCGTTTCCCTCTGGAAGCCACGTGTGCTTTGTTTGAAGTGGTATGGGTATAGTTGTTTGTTAGGGCCTCACACATTTTTTCTTTTAATGTAAAGAAATATTGCCACAAAGCTTTATCGAGATATCTTTAAAATAAAAATATCCTCTTGTTATCTAGCATGCAACGGATTCTTTCAATTTGGGTCATGAGTCAAAATCTTACTAGAAGAGTTTGTCTAGGTGATAGTTTATGAATATATCCAAACAAAAAATGAGACAGAAACAGCAATGGAAGTCATATTCTGACATTTCACATCCTAGGAAAAATGCAGAGAAACAAAAATGAGTCAATATTTTATAAATTCAGGGTCAATATTGTATGTCAATGTCAATAGTGTATGAGTTCCAAAGGACTTGTGTCACTATTAAATTAGAAATGATCTACTCTTATTTGATGTATAGTAGATTTGGACATATAATGGACAAAAAAATTCTATAATAAAAAGGATAGTAAGACAATTGCAAACCACTTATGGGCTCTAATACAAAGTAGTAGAGACCATTTCATCTCTTTGGCTATTCATCCACCTTTAGTATTAGTGAATTTTTGGCTTGTGCTTGACCTAGAGCCCTGAAAAGTTGTGTGTCTTTGCCCTGCTCTAGCAGGTACATTTTAGGAGAGTGAGTGTGCATTTCAGATCTGTAACCCAGATATTAGGTAGCAGATGGGTGCTGATATAATCAGGGAGATAGGCTGTAATTCGGTGCTCAGGGATTTCCCACTTTGTATATGTTTGCATGCTGTATGTTTCCTTTCATTGCAAGCTGTGTATTCATAATATTCGTTCTAGTTGAATTTGTTGAGCTATATTGATTGTGATTACAGAAACAGTGAGTAGAGTGATAGGGTTTTCCATCAATGGTATTTTTCATTGCTAATGTGTTTTATAAACTAGCCAGGTTTATGGATAACCCAATTTGTGTGTTTCTCTCAGAGGTACACATCAAAGCAGGTTTTTCCTCCTTACTACGGAATTTTTATTTTTCCTCAGGTTGTAGTAGGCCTCACAATACCTCCACTAGTCACACAACATACTATTTAAGTGACTTCCTTTAGGATGTAAAAATCGTGTTGGCCCTTTTACATAACTTTTATTTTCAAAGTCAGACCAAATTCACCATTAGAGCGCTGGACATTCATATCTTAAATTCTTCTGGAATTCTTTCTATAGTCATATTTTTAGAGGCTTCACACGCAAGCAGAATTTTCCCAGCCCCTCTCCACTGATCACCACTGATGAAAGGGTGTGAGATGAGCAAACCCATGCTTTTGTGTGCCTACAATGGCTAGCTTCTTTATTACATACATTATATTGGTCATTATCTGATAACAGTTGCAACAAATTAAAAAATGCCCAAGTTAAAGAAATTAAATCTCCTTATCCATCACCTTAGCAAAATGACAACACAACATGTATACAATTTAAAATGACTTGTTGGAATATTTATTGCTAGATGGGGAGAACATTTTTACTGATAAGAAGCCCATTTGATTTATCACAGTTTTCCATATTATTTGTTAATTAACTCAATGTCCTTAATATCCACAGCTCATTTTTCCTACTGATAATGACTCCATTGTGCAACATATAAATATAATGAAAAATATCCCTACCTGTATTAAAAAATTGAGAAACCTCTATTTAATTTACATGGATTGTATTTTGCAGTCAACTCAGGACTGAAGTTATATAACTGGAGTTATTGCTGGGGCAACAAGATAAGAGAGGCACTGAAACATTGTGAAGGGAAGTCGGTGGGACAAGCAGTGATTTGTACTTGTAGTGAGCCTGCTCCCGCCATCATTCTTAGATGAGGGTTCTCTTTCTCTTTTTCATGTATTATGTATTTTACATGCAATTATTTTTTCTCTGTGGTTCTTCCATTATCTTTTTCCTCCTCGTTTTGATACAAAAATGATATTAACTGGAAAATATAGACCAGTAGGCTTTGAGCTATTTAAGCAGGATAGGAAAGAGACTTTGCCAGGTTTCACACTATTTCCACATCTGGATCTAGAATGTAGCACTTACTGGTAGGAATTCTCTAATTCATGTCTATTTGGAAATATCGTGTACACATTTCAGCAAATTTTGACAAAAGGATGTCCTCTGATGAGGAAGTGACTGTCCCTTTCTTTTGTCATTTCCCAGCCCTGAAGCCCTGTTTACAGCCAAGCTCCTTTGTTAAGGATTCAACATAAAGGTCTTTGATACTGTTGAGTCCATCCCTGACTCATGTTTAGCTGACGCTTTGTGTCTGGCTGGCAGTTCTTCCCCTAAGTGGTAAGGTCAGCCTCATAGAGTATTTCGCAGCCTTTCCCATTCCTTGTGCGTCAGTGAGAATCAAATGACTCAATAGTGAAAAGCAAAATTTTGGACTAGGGTAGCAAGATGACCCCTCTCTAAACAAAGCAAACCAGGCTTCAGACTGGGATTCTCTCATGTTTAATATGCATCTTACTGGGTCTTTGTGAAAAACTTTCTTTTGGTAAAAGTATTCTTTACAATTTGTCTTTAAGTAATCATCATCTATAATTCATCATTTTTCTCCTTAGTTATTAAGGTTATAGAACATTTGAAAGCAATTCAGGGTCAGTATAGTGTAGTGTAGAAGGTATTGAGTCAATAGACAAGTGTACCATCCAGGCGCCCATTGGAAAGACCATTAGCTTCTCTTAGTCTATAACCTCGTCTGTAAAATGGAAATAATCTTGTCTACTGCACTAGGTTGATGTAAAATTTAACATGTATAAAATTACTTGGTAAAGGGTAAAACCCAATTCAGATTTAATGGGCTACTCTTCTTTTAAGAGTCAGAAGAGTTTGCTATTATCATAGAAGAGAAGTTCGAAATATTGGAACCCTTTAAAGATTGCAGTGTAACGTTTGAGAAGGAGTGATTTGTTAAACATTGGTTTACACTCGTGGGATTTTCAGTAGTCAAAGTACAGCATTTTTCTTACTATTTTTCCTCTGTAAGGATATTGTGCTAGATTGGAAAATCTTTCTTTGACCACAAAATTAAAAATGAAACTGGATTGGAGTTAGCAGCTGCTCTTCCAGTCAATCGTGGATATTGTGTTTTGAGTAATTTACTCTTTCCAGTTGTTCCAGCTCTATCATCCATCCTCTTTCCTCAGTCCTTTCTTCATTGCTTGGAAGAAGCAACGGAGAATTTTCTTTGACTCAGCCCCATTTTGGATGGATACACACAAAGCTTTTTTTTTTTTTTAAAGAGACAGATGTCTAATTAAGAGGAAACGTAATATATTTTTTAAACCTAGTAGTGGGTACACCAATTAAGGAACCTATAAATAAAATTGACCTTTGTAGCCAAAATGATTTTGGAGTTCGTCATCTTCGTAATGAAAGTCTTTGCTATTATAATCTCATTTGGCAAAGCTCAAGTTGTACTCTTGGGAGATGTCTTGCCAAATCTTTATCCATAATTCTGAAATGATTCCAAGCCAGACTTTGTTATCTGAAAACTACTTCACATCCTTTCTTTTCGGTGTTTGCCCTTAACCTTAAGAATTCAGTTTGTGAACACTGAAAGAGCCAGAAACTGTTTGGAGAAGAGTGCCTTTTAAAAATCACAGTCATTAAGGTATAATGCCATATGGGCTCAAGGGGTGGCAAAGATGCTGAGTGGCTTCTCGTTCATTAAGACTGAAATATTTATATAAGCAGTAATAATAACAGATTATTTCAGAGTCTGTGTGGTATGAAATTGAGCACTGATGCAATTAGATAATATTGACAGCCCCTATTGTAATTATGTAAATAGCACCGAGTTCAGCTCTCCCTTAATCTTTCATTTCCATGTGCACGTGCAAGGAAGGAGAAAGTGTGTAAATAGCTGAGCAAGAGTGCCCGGCTATTTACTTATGGGACAAAGTAGCCTGAAGTTTGTGTTCCCTCGAGTTATTTTTTCATCCAAATTAAGCAAGTCCGGTGGGTTGTGCAGAAGGGATGTGCAAATATGTGTTTACTTGGAGGAATGCCTGGTGATAAAGCATCCACGTGAGGACCCCGACAACTCAGTAGGTCTATTTTGAGTACTTCTATTTTGGAGCTGTGTGTTAGGATCCCACTTGACTGATACCAATACTTTTTTGTTACCTTTGGAGCAGATCATCTGAAATTGTTCTCCATAGGGATATTTTCTATGTCTGGCTGCCTATCATTCTTTCCATCTCAATGCAGAAGTATTTGATTAGTGTATTTAAAGTAATAAAAATGTCAACAGTAGTGTCACCTTGATTGATGCTAATTATAAGTCTTTAATGGTTCCTCCACTTTGGCCACTATCCCCGCAGATTGAGATTTTTACGGTTAAAACAGTGCCCTGCTAGCCAAAGGCTTAATCATAAATTCTGGTCTGTCTTTCTTTAATGATTCTGCATGCAGTGGTATAATCCCAATAACATACATTATCTTCCCTAAAAGCAACCAGTGACTTTCATAAGGGTGATTAATGCCTTTATAAGGAGTTTGAAGAATCCTTGTTGGGATCCTAGCAGAGGTTATGATGATTATGCTATCTGGGCATTAGAATTAGCAGCGGTGTTCCATAGACAGTCTGAAAATAATATGCAGTCCCTATATAGCACATTAATGCTGTAAATGAGACTGTAACTGCAGTGGTTAAAGGCAGGATTTGCAACCTGAAGATGTTATGGGTATGTGGCTGTCACACCAATGAAACTACAAGCAACTTAAATTATGTGAGTGCTTTCCTTCTTTAGAACGGTCTTAGACAGATTTAGGGTCACTCAACTTGAAATATCCGTTGATTAAAATATCTCTTATACTGGGGTTTTTCAGGCTAAATTTTCACAGTGCTAATACATGTTTAGTCTTTAATCTCCTTACTCAGGCACAGAGATACAGTTTTAAGTAAGAGGAAATGTGCCCAGTAATATACACATTTATTGGACTTTCAGGGTGTGGATAATTTGCTTATGTAAATACAAGCCTATATGTACTACACACAATAATACTTTTCTGACATGCCATATCTTATTGCAGAAAAGCTTAACATAAATTAAAAAGATGCTTTGCAATCTTGTAAGAGCAGTTTACCTTCATATCAATCACTATATAGAGCTCCTTGCATGCAGTGGGTATTTTAAATACTACTTTCATGCTCTCGAAAAGGGCACTGACAACTTTTTAAAATACATTGTTTTTGAACTAGTATTATTATCTATCTGTTTTCTTCTGTTGAATTTTACTATGCTTACAAATTAATCAAGATGGAACTTCAGTCTTCTACAATACAGTGTTAGAAGTATTTATATCTTATTATTTTCTATTATTTTTATATTCAGTTCAAAAGATAATATCATACTGTAATATTCTCTATTAACACTAATGCCTTACATCTCAGAAAAACTGTTCTGAAACTTCTAGCAAAAGAGAAGACACTTTTTAATTTTCAACCATACAAATTTACAAACAAGGAAATGCCAGTTTGCATTGTAGGAAGGCAATTACTCTCCAAGTGCTACCTGCTAATAGGGAGGAACCCACCAGACTTCAGAAGCCAGGCTTAGGAGACTTCTAAGGACTACTACTTAGGAGTAGTCCTCTTGAAATAGCATCTATTTAACATTTTAGGGGTGGCTATGGTTACAGTTTTGGATGATAAAATATTCTTCCCAATATTTACTTTTTGGTGGACATTTGGGGAGATACACCAAGCCGCATAGTGTTTATTAGAAAGCCCCTCGATTTACAAGCAATATATTGGAAAATTTTTAACATCTACTTTGGATGTTTACAATAATGACTTGCTGCAAAAATATTTTATTTTGCCATAGTATAGTTTAAGGTGATCGAACCATTAATTTTCATATATCCTGGTGTGTTCTGTGAGTCAATGATTATCACTGGGGAGCCAATGTACATCTGTCTCTTTACCGGAGTCATTATATGGAAAGTATACACACACAGAGCATAACCTCTCCCACAGGGAACCTTTTTCTTTTGGAGTTTGGTTCAGACATTCCAAATATGAGTGGACCAGAAAAGGAGTGTTAGAAAGCTTGGGGTGGATGAGCAGGGCCAGGATTAATTGAACTAGGATCGACTGGGTGAGAAAGCTGGTATGGGAGCCTATGGGAGTCCTAGAGGTGATCTGTATGGTAATTAATCCCCCGTGAAGACAATACTTACACTCCAATCTGTATGTCCACTCTCTCCACCATTGTTGCACTCCACTAATTAGGGATAGTAGGTGTCATTAGGAAAACCAGGACCCTTCTGTGGGTGCCAATAATCAGCAGATACCATGGAGGTCTAAGAGTTAGAATCAAATCCTTTGTGATTCTACGAGGAAAAATGCAAACTGCTTGGTCAGAGGAGGTGTTCGCTGTGTTGCTTGGTCTCTCTTGCTATGTGATTATTTTCCTTTGTAATTTTGATAAATTAACATTGGCTCATGTATTCAACAGTATTCAACAAGAATCTTTTTTTTTTTCCCCCTAAGCCCTAGGGCTTCTGTTTAAAAATGCAGGTTAATTCTCAGAGGCTTTCAAAAGCATTTCTGCATCATGCGACTAATTAAGATAAGGTTATCATTTTAAGTTATACCAGGAATGCAATTAGAGCTTCTAGTGAGAACTGTAGCAATCAATTTTATACAAATTATTCAGACCTGGTAAGGTAGAATACAGTTTTAATAGGACAAGTGAACATACTGTGATTTATTAGATATAATGTGAATTCAAAAGACACCTGAACACAGTATCTGTAACCCATCATGTAGTCCAAGTCACTGGGAATCCAGTTCAACAGCCTTTCATCAGGAGATATTTAATAATATGCCTTCCATTTGCCATTGTGGGGTGACCATTATTTTGGATTTGAGAGGGAGTTTTGTTTTTCAATTTGAATGGCTTTAGACATGAGGAAGAATACAAAGCACAGATTAGTGAGCCCTCTCGTTTATCGAGGCTGGCATGTGCTGCAGAGCAGTTGGCCAGTCCCACCTGTTTCTCTTTTTTCTTTTGTGTGGTCCACAGAGTCCAGGTAACCAGCTGACAGTATAATTAACTATTTTTTCTGCATTGTTCATCTCTGCTAAGAGTATTGGGTATTGGATAAGAAAGTTACATGTCTAATCTGCCAACTGTCAGTAATTACTTATTTATTGAATGGATACCTGTTTTCTAAGGATGTATAAGGACTACAGGGTTGAGTAGCTCCTGAGGAGGTTGTATATCTTTTCTTCCTAAGATCACCGCAGGTCATCTAGAGCTCTCTATTAGGGCATATAAATAAATTATTGCACTTCTGGGCTTCCTTTTCTTTGACATCTTAAAAATAGTTGGAATACCTTTTGCTTTTCCCTGGTTAGCTTTTATTCTCATTTGACGTATCAGCTGTTCCACATTTTTCTATGCCTAAATGCCTCAAATTGCAGTCATTCATTCAACGTATATTTGTTACACTTCCATTGTGTGCCATGCATTCATGCATTGTACTAGGTATTGGGCATACGGTCGGGAAAAAAGATATTGTGTTAGTATCTATAACCTACGCTTGCCTTTCCCACCTCCACCAGTAAGCGCATAACGTCCTCTCTCAGCACATGTGACTTTGTCTTATAATTTACAGAGAAGATAAATGCCCTCTAGTTCAATCTCCATCTCTTCTCTTCCTCCCTGTCCACTGTTAATCCACTGCTGAAAGGTGTTTTCTTTCTGCTCTATCTCGTAGAAAGCATCACCTCTCCTCCATTAAATTACCCTGATTAATTGTAAGTTACAGAATTAATTTTTCTTTTTCTCTCCTTTATCTCAATCTTTCTTACCCCTCTGCTCCTTCCCTTCAACCAATAGGCAGGCTCAAGTTTTGCCTCCACTTCCCCCATAAAAAATAAGTAAAAATCTGTTGTCTTACCTCTGTTACTCATTCAGATTTCCTAGTTGCTAGCTTCTAGAAAGTGTGTCTGCACAGATTCTGATTTTCCTTCCTCCTGTTTTTGTGTTATTACAACAGTCTGGCTACTGGACTAGCAAATCTCTAGACCAAGGAACACCAGTGGTTGATGTCCACTTAACCTCTTACTAACATTTGGTATCACTGCCTCTTTCTTCCTTCTGGGAAATTTGCAACTTTTTTGAATCCATGGTATGGTTCCCTCCTGGCTCTGCATTTAGCTCTGATTATTCATCCTCAATTTCCTGTGCTGAGCTGTCCTTTTTTGCTAACCCTTTTAGCAACAGTGTCCCTCAGCGTTTCAACTTTAGTTTTCTTCTTTACTTACTCTGTGTTAGGAGGTTCTTAGAAGAAGAGACTTCGAAGGTGAACCATGAATGCCCTAAAATTACATACCACACATATATGATGTAGTTGTTAGTGTAATTTTTCTGAGAAAAGGATTTGAAGCTCCTATGTGATTCTAAAGAGGTGTGAAAGACTAAACTGTGACTAAAACCTCACTCCTGGAATGGCGCATCCTCTTCCTTGGCGTCCTGTTCCAAACCCGCTCTTGTCTCTGTGCTGCATTCTAGGCAGAGATGTTGTCCTCAATGTGGGTTCTTAAAGGATCCTTCTGTGTCTTTTCCTTCCACACTCAGTTGTATACCAAATTCATGAATATAATTGTCTCTCATGATTTTGTCTTCATTAGATTTCCTGTCACCTATTTTTCACCACCCTGGCCCAATCTGCACAATATTTTCAGAAACATCTAGATATATCCTAAAATTAAAAAACCTGTTCATGACAGTCTCCCTCACTTCATATTCTTTGGTACCTTCTTTCCCTCCACACAGGTGAAATTCCAAGTGAGAAATTACTGGGATTATAAAAGCCTTCAGTGGAATTTCCCTTATTTGTATAATTCTTTCTTAACTTAGGAACATTATGAAATCTTTATAATTCTCCGGATGTATTTACTGCTGTTTTTCTCCCTGAAATGAAGTTCTCTTGGGTCTACAGAGGTAATTCCTATTTATCTTCCAAGACCCAGGGGAGCCATCACCCTCTCCATCTTCCCTGGTCCCAAGTAGAGTTGGGCTCCCTTCTGCCCATGGACAGCTTCTCTGTTGCCTAACTTTGTTCTCATCTCTCTCCCCAACTATATGAGAGGCCTGTGAATTTGAAACCATTTTTCTTATCTAAGTATCCTCAGTGCTTCAAAAAGTGCTTCTTGAGGGATCACATGCTCTCAACTTCAGTCGGGCATTTAGATATGAAATACACTGTGGATCATGTTTTTTGGATCAAACAAACAAATCAACGTTTTCAGATTTTCCTTTTGAGTGAGACTCTAACGGCTGTGGTTAAAACCACAGTGATCGTTCTCGAAATTCCCAGCATGGTACATTCTACACAAATGTTCATCACATGTAAGGTAGATTGTAATGTATGTTATGTACTAGGAGAAAGGTCTGGATCTATTTTATGAAACAAGATGAACAGCATATATAAGCAGTTAATGTATTTTCTGTGATATACCTTTTACAGAGAAGGTAAATTGTGATGATGTTGACAGCAGCTTTGGGGAAGTTGATGTGTGACTTTCTTAAGTTTTTGGTGGTAATTTGGTATTTTGAAACTTTCCAGCTACTTTGCGTATTGAGCCAGGAGAGATCTCCACCCTTCCCCCTCCATGGTTCTTACTCTCTTTCTTGCCCATGGCTAAGGCAGCATCAGACCAAAACGATTGATATCTCTGTGCCTTAAATTTAACAATGTCACACTTTAATAAAAATGATGGATCTTTTCCTCTTTTCTGAGAGTTTGTTAGATTTGTTAGGTAATTTATTAACAAGATGTGTCCTAGGGAAATATATTTTTTCACCTGTCCTTATCTTAGTAACTTTTTTGCTAATGAGAAAACTGGGTCACAGAGAAATTAAATTGCTTTCCATGGAGTTTTTTTGTCAGAGAACTGTAAGTGTGATATCATTAAAAGTTACAGCAAATTTCTTCTAGAAAAAAATGTGGTGCTTAATGATGTGTATCAATTCCTTAGCCTTAAGTCAACCTGGTAAATAGTTTCTAGATACCATGAAACCAGTACAAAGTTAGGGTAACTGTCACCTTCTGATCCATTGAGCCATCATGAGTGTTTCCCTTTGCCCTCTGTTTCCAGTGTAGAGAAAGAGAGCACAGAGATACTTATTTGCATTTTTATGAAAAATTTAGAAAGGAAACAAAAAAATTTGTAAAAGGAGTTAGGAGTAGAAGGACTTAATTTTTTTTCTGGTATGTTTTTCTTCATAAAGACTCTTAAAATATGAAAGGAATTAATTATTTGGCTGTTAGGTAAATTAATTGGGTGATGGGCATTCTGTTTTTGTTGTTGTTGTTACCTTTCCTGAATGATTAAAGACTTTTTTTCTATCGTAGGAGCTTTAATATTTGGATTTGAGTAGAGAGAATTTAGATCGAAGCCATTCTCTTTTACCTGGAACCTCTGCTTAAACTTCTTTTCATCCTACAAAGAGTTCTGTTGTGAAACATTCAAATTAAAATTCTGCCTCTGTACCTTGTCATCAAAAATTCAGTCTTGTTACAAGTCTATGCATTATTCTCTGAGACTGGTTTGACTTCTGTTAGTTTTGGCCACACCGTATGTATTTTCTTTTGTAAAAGGATGGAGCCTAGTTTTATAAATGCTATAAGGCTGGAAGCTGGATTTTTTGCTTTTTCCTGGAAGGATTTTTGAAGAATTGAACTATTATTTCCTGGAGTTCGTTAAGAGCATAAGGATGTCTAAGGACGTCTGACTGTGTCCATGAAACTCTGCATATCCTTGATTATTAAGTATCACACGCCATAATTGAAAGTGTGTTTTATGACCATTCGTTAATCCTCTCCGTGGCAAGGGCTGATTGGCACATTTAAGAGGGCACAAACTGATGGGTACACACCTTTTAACATTGCTTCATTACAAGGCAGAATGATCAGGGTCCCCTTCTATTGTTTGGAAATTGGGCATATCCTCTGAATCCAAATTATTATTGTCCCTGTTCCATTCAGATTCTTGTCTATGACTTTTGGTACCTCCTGGGTTTCTATTCACAGCTCTCCTGTGAACTTTCAGTATCTCATCTTTTCTGCCTTCATGGTGCTACCAATTAGATTATAGGTAGAAGCTGACAACTGCTTATGGCATTCCTAAATGGGCCCTGTATTCATTCATTGTCCATTTTTCTGCCCCTGTGAATCCTAATTCAGCAATAACAGCCCTTGCAGATTGAAGCTTGCTGCTCTAAGCAATATCTTTGCCGAGTATTTTCTTTTGGATCTTGATTCCTATAGATCAACCCAAAGGTGCTGCCCATCTAGTCCCATATTTGTTCTCTGAAGACATTTAAACAATGTCGTTAGTCTCTAGATATGATGAGAAAGTATACCCTAATAATCTAGATAGAAGATTTCTTGTTAAGAGTTAAATTGCATAAATACCCACAAAATGGATATGATTTATTATCAGTAACAATTATCCCCAAATTTTCTATAATTAGATGACTCGAGAGATTACAGAGCCCTTAGATGTTAATTAAGGTGGTCTCTGGGATAAATCTAAGAGGCAAGACTGGAAAGTGGTTATATTAATGATTTGCTAATCAGAAACATAATTGGAGTATTGTATCCTGTTTTGAAAAAGGCTGTATAAATATAACCAGGTTAGTAACTAAGAAAATGTAGAAAAGGAAAGTGATAAAGTCAAACGCTGTTGACGCCCATGTAAGCAAAGTCTGGTGGAGAGGAAGTCTTAAATAAAAGACTTGAACATAACCAGCAAAACTACTGATAAATTGAGCTTCTATTGTGTGCCAGGCATGTGCTAAAAACTTTACTGCACTGTTCTCATAAATCCTCAAAAGGAATTTTGAGCTACTGCTGCATTTTGAAGTATCTGCATTTTACAGATCAGAGAAATATAGCTCAGACAGTTTCAGGAATTAATCCTACTAAATTGCTTATTACCAAGCAATTTGGTTATAGAGCTGGGATTTGAACCTAGGTTCTGGGGTTCCAAAGACTAGTCTCACTAACTGGGCTTTGTGACTTTCTTGTACCAAGATAATTTGCTGCAGGCCAAAGAAATTTCTTATGATCTTCTAAGTACTCACTTAATGCATAGAATCATGTAGTCATGAAGACAATCAAATTATAGAAGAGTTTCTGATCCTCCCAAATTCCTTCCTGCCACTTTGAAAACAATCCCTGTATTCCTACCTCAAGCCCCTGGAAGCCATTGGTTTGCTTTATGTACCCATATACATTTTTATGTAAGGTTCACCCATCTGTAGCTGTAACTTGTCTAGGGTGAAAATATGCATTGATCAGATTGACAAAAACATCTTGTTGAATTGACAGTTGCACATCTCATTGTAAATTAATAGATTGACATTCTGATCAGAATTTGGCTTTCCATGTTGCTTGTTTAGCAGGAGACAATTAACTGACAGTTGTGTGTCTGCTTGAAAATATTCTCTTTTTTTGGAAAATAATAAAATGTCACATGCATATGTTTCTATATTTGTGGGAGTGATTAATGTGAGCAGCGATATTAAAATATGGCTAAATATTACACCACAATATCTTCTTTAAATACAATTACATTTATATTGGTAAAAAATATTTATTGGTGACCAAAAGGAGAAGCACACTGAAGCAAATATCCAAAACCATATTGAGTTTCAGAGGGTTTTTTGTTTCAGTGTTTTGAACACAGTCATTTCAACCAAAAAGTCTTTCTTGAATATCATTGCCAGGTTAGACACTGGATGAAGAGGCGGGGCACTGGGCGGAGTGAAGAGCATTCTCAGCTGGAAAAACAGCAAGTGCAAAGTGTCTGAAGCGAAAGGAACATGGCGTATGGAGTTACGGAGGAAGGCAGGGTTAGCCAAAAAGGAAATAAGGAAAGCAAGGTGAGGGCAAACTAGAGAAGCAGGCAGGGCTTTGGATCTAGTCCTAGTTTCTGAGACATGTATCATGAAGAGTATCATTTCACTCACTGGCTCTGCTTGTTTCCCATCTACTGCACTCTGCCTGCTGAAGAAGCCCATGCTCTTCGTGTAGTGCTTTCTCTCGTGTATACTCGACTACCCCCTCTCAAATGGATCCTTTCTGTGACGCACGAAGACAGCTCTTCCTTCACTCCCCAGCTCCCCACAGGCCCGACTTTCTCTCCTTTATGGCCAGGTTCGTTGAAAGCATTTCCCTGTCTTCATTTCCCTACCTTCCAGTCAACCCTCCCTAATTCAGTTTCCATCTCCATCACTCCAATCAAGACTACTTTTCTTGAGTTTACAATGACCTTCTGCTGTTTCTCCCGTAGTCCTTTTCTTAACAGCATTAAAAAAAACTGTCCTGCTGGGGTGCAGTGGTCTATACCTGACTGTAGTCCCAGCTACTCTGGAGGGTCACTTGAGCCCGGTGGGTCGAGGCTGTAGCACTATGATCGCACCTGTGAATAGCCACTGCACTTCAGCCTGGGCAACATAGCGAGAGACCTTGTTTCCAAAAAAAGAAAAAAGAAAAACGTCTGCTTTCGGGACACTGTCATCTCTTGGCTTCCAGAGTATCCCAATCTCGTCTTTTTCTTCATGTTCCTGGGAATATACTCTTAGCCTTCTCTGCTATTAATATTAATACCCTCAAAATCCCTCACCCTTTTACTCTCTACTGTCTCCAAAGTTAGTTTCATCTCCTTCCTTGGCTTATTATGAGAGTGGCATAGCATGGCATGTGGGACCATAGCCCTGGAGATGGAATGCCTGGGTTTGTACCCCAGCTGTGTGGCTTGGGTAAGTCCCTTCTCACAGTTCCACTATGTATTCAGTAGGACTAGGTATACCATCTGCCTCATCTAACTGTTGTGAGGATGTGTCCATAGGTATAAAGTGCTTAAGGTAATGCCACATAGTAGAATGCCCCTTGGATGTGTAGCTGTAGTTATGATTTGTGGATAAAACCTGAATGATATCAGCTACATACCTGTGTATTGCGCAGCCTATAAACATCTCCATATTCAATCCTAAAGACACATCAAACTCATTGTATCCAAGGCCAGATGCATGTCATCCTGGTGCTTCATCCCCAGAAAAATAAATCTGGTCTTTCCTTGAGTTTCCTGCTTTGCAGAGCAGCCCAACCATTCTGTCATTTGCACAAGCCGGCAAAGCAGATGTCCTCCCATCATCCCTCTTCTCTCTCATTTCCATTTTGCCACCAAGCCCTTTAAACATGGCGCACTAAATTTCTATTAAAAGCTTCCATTTCTCAACATTTCCACTGCCACCGCAGTCGCCAGAGATGCCCTCATCTCGCATCTGAGTTCTATAGAAAGAGATCTGCTGTTTTCATTTTATCGTCACCCCCAGTAAGTTCTTCCCCCACGGTCAGAATGCTCATTTCAGAAGTCCAACCTGATCTTCCCTTTGCTCCAGACCTTCCCATGGCTTCCTGGTACTTTTGGGATAAGGACCAAAGTCCTTCACATGTTCTGCCAGGCCTGGCTTCTGAGGACTCTCCCACTGTCTCCCTTTCCACCTCCTGCTCTCTCTGCTCCACCTGTGCCTGTCACTTTCAGCTGCTTATACACACTCTACTGTCCCCCACCAGAGGACCTGTGTACGTGCAATTCACTGTGCCGGAAAGCTCTCTCTCTGCCTCTCCTCTGTCCTACTTACAAGTAAATTCTCATGCATCCGTCAGATCTCAGCCCAAATCTTACTTCCTTCAGAGTATGTACTTCAATTTTTAATTGCAGTTTTGTGTTTGGGGTCTCCAAGACCATGCTCAGGCTCAATAATTTCTTAGAAGGACTCATAGAACTCAAAAAGCTAATTATACTCATGGTTAAAGCTTATCACAATGAGAGAATATGGTTAAAATCAGCAAAGGAAAAGGTGGATAGGGTGTGGAGTTGAGGAGAAACCAAGCGCCAGCTTCCAGTTGTCCTCTCCCAGTGGAGTCACACAGATCACACTTAATTCCCTCAGCAACAGTGCATGACAACGTATGCAAAGTGTTGCCAGACAAAGAAGCTCACTTAAGCCCTGTGTCCAGGGTTTTTATTGAAGGTCAGTCATGTAAGCATGTAGCATCCTAGCTACTCAGTCTCCCTCCTCCAAGAGATCGGACTGATACAGCATGGCCCAAAGCCTCAAGCATACAGAAATAGGTGTTCACCACAAATCACATTGTTGGCGTAAACTATCTGACAGGGCTCATGGTCTCAAGCATACAAAGACACTAATATCTCAGCCAAGGGCTCCACAGTAATCTCCCAGGAACTGTCCTGAAGACCCTGGGAATGTGCAGGGCGTGAGCAGCCCAGGCGTGCTGAGTTAACCCTTCCTGCACACGTTTCAATAGTGCCATTATGTGATTAATATCTCTGTTCCCACAGACTACATGGCAGCAAGGTCTGTAACTGTTCAGTGTAATACACCCAGTCCTCAGCATAGTTGCTGACTGATAGGAGTGCTTTGTAACTATTTGCTGAATGAATGAATAAAATCTACTTTTTGTTGTCTTTATTTTCTTTCAGTCTATACTGTGTTCTATGTCTTTCTGCCCTCTGCTTTCATGCACTTGTTCTTTATTGTGGTGTCTTGGCAGGAATTTTATACCTAAAGTTACTTTGTGCTAATGAACAATATGCAGTAAGTACCTAAAATATTTATTACATGTCTCTAACTCCCAATTATATTCCTATACCTCCAAGTATTGTACTATCTATATATTAAATTTTAAACTGGCAAATGTTTTTCACAATTACACTTTAAATACATGTAGTCAGTATGTCACATTATGTGATACCTGTTTATATCACCAGAGCTATTTCTAAGAGAGTGAGGTATCGACCCAGCATCTGCCTTAAGAGTTCCAATAACCAAGTCATGTTTAACTTTGAAGCCACAGACTATATATTGAATTTTATCCTGGATATATGAGAGTCTTCTGGGGTGAGGGGGGTGTATCTGCATTTCCTCTGTGAGATAGAATAACAGAAATGTCCTCCTCATGGTCCTCGGCTTCGTAACCTTCCGCATCCATGGGACACTCACACAATTTGTTCCACCTACAATCTCTTTGTTTGGCCCAGAGTCAAAAGGCGTCAGGCCATTTCAGCAATGAATTTGAATACATCTCTATTAAAAAAATTCTTTATTGTGATAGTTTTGAATTATAACCTAAAGTATAAAATAAATATCCATGAGTTCATACTGATATAAAAATGATTGATTGAATAAATAAATGAGCGAGAAGAGACATTTGCTCAAGCAGAAGAATTCCAAATAATTTACGTAGCTACTTTGCCCACAAGTGGATGGGGCATAACTTCCCGCTCCTTAAGAGTGTGCTGCACATAGTGACATCCTTCCAAAGAGTGCAGTGTGGAAGAAAGGGCAAGGGGAAGAGTAACTTTACAATAGAGAAACGTAACAAACACTACCCCGGCCAGGTGATCCAGGTTCACATCAGCGATACAAAGCATGTTGATGGTATGTACGCTTAGTAGAATTTGGTGAGAATGGTGCTCCAGCTCTGTGGTCTTCAAAATTCCACAAACCTAGTCGAAGCCTAAGAAAAATGTCAGACAAATTTATGGCATTCTATAAAATAACTGAGCATACTCTCTCAAACTGTCAAGGTCATCAAAAACAAGGAAAGTCTGGGAAACTCACAGCCAAGAGGTGCCTAAGAACAGATGACGGATAAATGTAATGTCGTGGACTGGATGTGATCCTGGAACAAAAAAAGGACATTAGGTAAAATCTAAAGAAATCTGAATAAAGTATGGGCTTTATTAATCACACTGTGCTGATTATTCATTAATTGTGACAAATGTGAGATGTTGGTAATAGGGGAAACTGGGAACTCTGTTTATCTTTGTCATTTTTCTGTATATTTAAACTACTGTAAAATTTTAAAAATATTAAAGGTTTTTGTAATGAGATAAAGTGTTTCAATTTAATCTCAATGTATTTAATAAAATTTGCTTATCATCAGTTTTATTTGTATTTGATTAAATATTACCTCAAGTTGATTGGAGTTACTCAGATTTTCTCAATGCAATTGTCATGAGGTTGATTTTTCTACAACAGACACGGAAATCATTACATCATTTAATTGTTGAAAAATAATTCTATCCTCTGTGATTATGAATTTCTTGAGATTCTTTAAGAAAACAGAAAGGTTGTAAGATGTTGTGAGTCATACTGTATGTCCAGTTTTGAAAGTAACAGGACAAAAATCATTGAATTAACTAAATATGTTGGCTAAAATAAAAAAACAGTATTTTTGAGAGCATGAGCCCAGACAATGTGTCTGTAAGACAGACTTTACAAACTTAGTTTGATTAATTTTTGTTTTTCTGAGGATATGATTCTTTTCTGTAATTACCGCTCTGTTTTCCCTGACAGGCTATCAAATATTGGCTGCCTTGAGCTCCCTGTGAATTGAGTTATTCTCGATAATACTCTGTATTACGAAGGCATTATTTGAGTGGCTGTCCACTGTGATCTGGTTATTTGGAGCTTTACATAAAACAGGTGGTTCTTCCATCTCATCAACATTTCTTATTATCCAGAATTCACCATCTTTTTCTATGACTCGTCATGCTTCATCCAACACAGACATGGCCCTATACTATAGTTTGCCCCAGTTTATTTGGTGTCTCATTTACACTGGTTTTTTCTCTTAGATACATCAAGTTCTCTTATTTTCAGACTTTATCAAGGCCTCTTGCTATGTGGTTATGTGTTTATTTATACCCTGATTAATTCCCAGAAAACTTTGCAACAGCTGATTCTATTTGTTTAGCTCTGAGAGATGATCCCAGAACCTCCGATTCCAATCAGAGGTGGCATTTACTCTCCGTGGGCACAGGACTGATGTCCCTAACCAGACAACAAACAGCTTCTGATCTGAGATCCTACAGTCTCAACGCTGCTCAATGTTGCCATTTCTGCTGACCCAGGTGCCTGGAGTTTGACCCGCTTTGCCTGACCAGAGCTCTTTACTGATTTTTCTTGACTTAAATGATGCTTTGAGCTTGATCCATTGTACGATGATTGTAATCTCAAGAGCACAAGCTTTAGAGTCATGTGGAGCAACACCTTAGTCATTAGTTAACTGTTTGATCTTGAGGAAGTTATTTAATCTTTGTGGGTCTCAGTTTCCTCACCTGTAAAATGACTATAATAATAGCACACTTGCAGAGTTGTTATAAAAAAATAGATAAAATGTTTCTAAAGTACCTCTAGAAAGCCTGATTCTGTATCGTGGACACTTAATATGAGGCCTGGGCAGACCCAAGAGAAGGATTTGCTTTCGATTTGGTTTTGGGGTGTTAGGGAAGAGGTGAGAGAAGGGGAAAAAGAAGGAAGAGGTGCTGGGCAGAGTAATGGACTCTGGGTTAAGAACTCTGGACAGCCACCACCTGAATTTGCAGCCTGACTCCCCTATTTGTTGGCTCTGTTGCCTTCGTCAAGTTACTTAACTTCTCTGTTGCTGCAGTTTTCTCATCTGTAAAATGGGAATAAAAATAGTGCCTAACTCAGTAAACGTGGGGTGCTCAGAGCAACACCTAGCATGTATTAAGTAATAATTGTGTCCAGTATCACTAGAATTATTCTTTTCCAAAGTTTTCACAACATTTACCATATCAGATAATCAGCTTTCTGTTGTCTTGTTACGGCCTCAGTAACTTGAAAATAATAAGGTCATTCTGGTCTTTTTGTTATGCTCATACAAACAAAAGTTTCTCCTTGTAAAGTAGTCATACTAAGAGGTGCTATACTTATGTGGATATATCAACATATTTGATTAGTGATTTTAAAATTTTCTTTAGGTTCTGCAAAAAGTTATTCTTTTGAGTATCCTCAGTAATAACAAATCTTTGTTTTTTGAATATAGAATATCAAAAGTTAGAGCCAACTCTATTAAATTAATAATTGATCTATGCTGATAACCTTTCTTCCATATATATAATTTCATGTATCTGTGCAATTATATAAATTTTACAACTTTATAATCTTAATAAAACATGTTATATACATGTCATATATTCATTTACACATAAAATGTGTGAGTGTGTGTGTGTTTGGGAAAGAAAGTGTCAAGAACCAGTGTCTAATGTAAGCTGAATTATTAATATTTTCATGAAGAAAAAGTTGATCATTGAGTCACACATAATTTCTCTCATGTTCCAAAACATTTTTTTTTTAAAAGCCTTATTAAGCCTTTGACCTTATGGATTAATTTTACATAAAGCATACTTTTACTCCATTTATAGCAAATGGAGTGAAAAATGAACATCTTGTGTTTTCTGGTTCTGGCATTCTTTTCTTCCCTTCCATATATTTATGTTCCTACAGACATCATAACACTGTAGCACTGATTTTGGGGGACCTGCAGAAAAGGTCACCAAATGCAAAGGGGGTGGCTTCACTAAGGACACTCAGTCCAACTATAATAAAAGTCTTGGGCTTATGTCTGCCTCCTCTCTTGCGTGAGAACGCCTCACTGCTTTAGTAGCCAATGATGTATCTGTATGCATTTGGCATCCTGAACGTGGACATTTTAATTATTTTAAAGTCTCCTCTAAAAGTCTATCTCCCTATCTGAATGGAGATGTGGTCATTTGTGCTAATTGCATTTTAGAGTCTCTATTATATTGGTGACAGTAAGCTAATGTTTACAACTTTTATTCATATCAAATGCAATTAGGCATTTAATTATGTAACAATTTGCTACCTAGGAATATTTTGCAAACATCAAAAAGCATCAGTCCATCTCCACATCACTGCCTATGTCTGGACTACACGTGCCTTGTATAGTCCTGGCTTCCTGCTCAGGCTCACTGGAGGGCTGCGTGTGCATTGCTACTCAAGCCAGAGTCCTAGCTGGAGAACCGTCTGTCTGACTCCCAGGTAGAAATTTGAGAATGAAACAATATTGTTACACTAGGGACTCTGCAGTGAGGCTTCTAAGAATGAGACAAACTAGGAGACAACATGACTTGTGGATCTTCAGGAACATAGAGAGCTTGGACAGTTTATGTGTCAAAAGCAGAAGATCTTAAAAAGCCAAAAAATTATGCCTCCTTCTGACACGTCATCAGAGAACCTGGACACTCCTTGTCTTGCAGAGGTCTATGCTGAAGCCAGAGAGGTGAAGGGACATGCACAGAGAAAGGCTGGGCTAAAACTCCGCCCAGACGTCGAAAAAATGAAACCTACCTTTCCAATTTTTATTTTTAGTTCTTTTGATCTAAGAGAAAAACTGCATAGTCTAATGACATCCTTTAGTAAAAAGATCAGCTATTGTACTCTGTGGGGTTAATGTTAGGAGGGTTAGATGTATCTTAGAATCTCACCATGGAGTTAATTTTACTCTAATGCAAGATCTAAGATGAGCTGCTGTTCTGTTGTTATGACCATACTCCATCATTCTCTGCCTTCTCGCTCAGAATGTGAATAGTATTCCCATTGTGAGACCCGCTGATTGACATCGAGCAACTCTGTTGTCATGGCTCTAGTTAAAAAATGTGAAAGAAACTAGATCTTTTCAACCTAAAGGTTCTCTCTGTATAGTTAATTAAAGACATTTTAAGAAGACATTTGGATTATAGGAAAGTGATGATATCACATTATGACATTTAGTCCTTTCCCCAAGAATCTCAGTAATTGGTTCACCTATTCAAAACTGCTATTTTATCAGAGGGTAAAGATTCTGACCCCCAGTCAGACTTATCTAATTTACCCCATTGGCATATTCTTTTAAAAACAACTCTGGACAGAAGAACTTTTTGATTCATGAATATGCCATTCACTTACTTATTTTGAGACACAATTTAATATAAAACTTACCCAATTTCATTGAAGTTCTTACAGGAAACTTGAGCCAGGGGTTAATATTTTATGTATTCCATTGCATTAAAAAAATTTTTTTTAAATTTAATTTAAGTTCCACAGAAACATAGACTGTTAGAATACTGTGCATCTCTGGGTATATATATGTATGTGTATGTATAGTGTTCAAGTTCTCACTTTGCAGCTGAGGAAGCTAAGGCTTGGAAAAAGATAAATGACCTTCCTGCAGTCATATAGCAAATAAACAGATACTTCCTGGCAAAATGAATACCAAAACCCAGAGCTTCTGACTTGTAGTCTGGTATTCTTCCTACTAGGCAAAGCTATTTTATGTAACCAGAGTTATTTCACCCTGTCGAGTGTTGTGGTGATACAGGAAAGACAGAAAGTGTGCTCATGGCCTTCTAAGAACTCATGCTGTTGTGGGTACTCCACCTTCTCATGGAAGAGATACTTGTGTTTACAAGTACGTCCATGAGTCCTTCGAGAATAGTTTGATACTCCTTCTTTCCTTTTTAAAAAATTTTAGGCCGGGCGCGGTGGCTCACGCCTGTAATCCTAGCACTCTGGGAGGCTGAAGAGGGCAGATTGTTTGAGCTCAGGAGTTCGAAACCAGCCTGAGCAAGAGCGAGACCCCGTCTCTACTAAAAATAAAAAAGAAATGAATCGGATAACTAAAAATACATAGAAAAAATTAGCTGGGCATGGTGGCACATGCCTGTAGTCCCAGCTACTCGGGAGGCTGAGGCAGAAGGATTGCTTGAGCCCAGGAGTCTGAGGTTGCTGTGAGCTAGGCTGATGCCACGGCACTCTAGCCCAGGCAACACAATGAGACTCTGTCTCAAAAAAAAAAAAATGTTAATACCATGTAATCGGATAGTATGGGGTAACCAAAAATAACAATGACCAAAACAAAAACAGTGAAATAAATGCACCCGGATGTTGTCTGAAGATGGTAGCAAGCGATTTATGTGGAACTTATATGAACAAAGGCACAGGTAAGCCCAATAGGAGTCACCAATGTGATGTGCCCACGAAGAAAGCAGAGGCCGGCAGCCTGTACTAACTGAAATATGGCCAGTCAGAAGGAGGGAGGTGATAGGATCATTTTATTTTGTGTAGCCACACCATGGGACCTTGTGTTCTATTTTATGTGACACATTGTTCAAAGTGCTACCGATAAACTGGAATGTAGCACTAGGCTGGGGAATGGAATGGTGACTAGATTTGACGTCACAGAGTAATACCTAAAGAAACTGCAAATGTTCTGTGCGGAGAGAAAAATCTGAATGGGTGAGGGCAGACCCCCTCTAATAACTGAGGGACCGCCATGTGGAAACCACACGTGACTTGAGCTCCCAAACTTCTGTTAATAAACTCGGGGCTAATAAACAGAAGCTACAGTGAGGCTCCCACTACCATGGAATTGGCTCAGGGCTTTTAAATACTCAGGCTATTGCAATCAAAAGATGGAGCGGTCTGTCTCCCTCCCCGGGCACTGCGTTTTCAGTCGCTGGAGGTGTTCTCTCTGAGCCTGCTGATTACGTGGAGGAGATATTTTAAAGGGCAGCATTCACCATTTAGATTTGCGGTTGGACCAGATGACCTTTAAGGTGCTTTCCAGCACCTGGGGTTTTATGATTCTATTTCTATTATGCGTCTACGCTGGGTATGTGTCACATTGTTTGAAGCAAACACTGAGAATGAACAGGAGTGCACGGTTTGGAATGTTGATGGCGCTCACATCTATTTTGTGTTTCAATTTCTGGAAGCGGGCTTTGTCTTTGAGGCAGTTTGGTCCCTGACCTTCTGTAACATTTGGAGCCCAGCCACACTCTCTTTGTTTACTGTAAAGAGCATGGAAAAACCGACTTCCTGACAGTGCTCACCAAAGTCTAAGGTCAAACCACTCACAGGTGAACAAACACAGTCCTTCCACCTTAAACTTGCCATTTGGCCCCTGTAAAATGGACGAGGGTAATAAGGCTGGGTCACAGAAAGAGGGGAAATCAGTCCTCTGCCAGCAGCCACCAATTAGTCACCCTGGCAGTCTGCTTTGTGAAGAGCTAATCTTAATTCAGCATCCATTTGGGGGAGGTTAGAAAACAAGGCGTGCAATTTTAAGTCCTCTCGCAACCTGCTAAATAAATCCACAGACCCTACCTTTGTCTACACTAGCATCATGTCCTAAATATTTCCCAGGCTGCCGAAGATAAAGCACAGCATTCTTATTCACTTAAAGGATTTAAGGGTTACTTTCATTGAATATTCACATCTTCCAATCTATTTCTGTAGCAGTAAGACCTCAAAGTGGCTTAGGTGGGTTGGCTTCCTGTCAAAAGGGCGGATCCATTTTTTACTCACCCTTGCTGTTTTTTTGCTATCATTAAATGCAATAGGTCCCATTTGTCAAAGGAAGAGAAGTGTCTTCCTGGATGAAGGTATCGTACGCTCTTGAAGGGCCTAGACAGTGCCTCATTCATTGTGCCTCCCTCCTGTAATGCTTACCACGCCGTCTCAGATTAGCAGGTCCACGTAAGGCATTTGTGGGGGTGTCGCTGAATTAAATAATGACCTTGCTCTCACATTTACCCCTTTCCTTAAAATCACTTATTTGTGAGATCCAAGTTTTCTTCTTACTATTTAAAGATTAATTATTAAAATGGATCTAAAGCAATATAAGTAAAAATATTCCCAATATAAATTCACACATTTTTCTTCTTTCTTCAAGAATTCAGGAATAAATTTGACTTTGCCTATATATATATATATATATATATTTTTTTTTTTTTTTTGGTCTCTAATGTAAGCAGGCTCTTGAAATGCCCTAGTTATCTAACATTGCTCTTGGACTCCACTTAGAGATGATATACTAGCCTTTTACTAAAATATATCTGGTATTAAAAGCTCAATTCTTTACTGCTGATGAGAAAGATTATTAACACTTTTTTTCCCCAGCTATAATATGAGGCAATAACACCCCTTTTTACTTCCAGAGCCAGAGGCAGTATGTCATATTAACCTTCATTAACTGCCCAAGAAATGAGGTACATTCGTTAATTTAGTATGCTGGTTAGCTAAGATTGTGCGATAAACGTCTGTGGTTTCTCCCTTTGCTATTTAGAAAAAAATAAAAGAATGGTAAAGTGCGGTAGCCCACTTACTTTATCGCCTTGACAAGTGTGGCATTCTGATTAGGGGCTAGATCGGGATGGGATGAGTCTACAGCTGGTGGGCAAGGACTGAGGTGGCCCTGGCAGGATGAAGCCAGCACAGACTGACCAGAATAAGCCTAAAGAGCGGCATCTGAGGCATGTGGTGGGGGAAAGCAGAAAGCATCCAAAACCCAGGCCAAAGGCAGAAAGAGAAAATAAATTGCATTTCCATGTATGTAACGTTATGATAGAAGCCGGCCCACCTAAGCTGCTTGGATATCCTGGGAAATACTAAATTCGCTGTAGAGTCTTTCCTTGTATATAGCATCACTTCTGATTTCCCATTTCTACCGCCATCACTTTCATTTATTCATTATTTTTAAAAAGTGTACCGAGCCTCTTGCTAGCCGCCAGGGGAACAGAGATTAATGACACAACTCCTAAGCTCAAGGAACTGCTTTCTTTATTTATCCAGGCTTTAAAAAATGTGCAATCAACTTTGCCATCATCAAGTCCCCCATTTCCCAAGAATACCTCAGCAATGTCATTTCTTTCTTCGTGACACCTTTGGAATCCATCTCGAATTTTCTTTTGCCACTACCAGAGTTCAGGCACCATTCCCTTTTAGTTAGGCTACTGCAGGAGCCTCTGTATTACTCTCCTTGGAACCCATCCCTCTTCTCCCCCATGAGTCTCAGACATGGCTACCAGACTCATCAGCGCACGGTTTGCTGGTGGTTTCCACGGCTTAGGAAGAGGGTAATGCCTTTGATTTGCACCTTGTTTCTCCACGACCCAGTCCCACTTCTACAAAACCAATACTCCATTTGAACCGTGTGATCCCTTCACACACCTTCAGGCACGTGTATGCATTCTCACCTCTCTGATCTCCTCCCACAGTTTTATGCAACTCCAGGGCAGCGCAGCATGGTGGTTAAGACCTTGTGCTTAGGAGCCAGATATATTTTACCAGTTACTTGCTATGTGGTTTGGGACAACTTATGTAACCTCCCTTTTGTGCTTCTGTTTCTATATCACTGAAAAGAGTTATTTAAAAAATACTTTCCTCATAGGAGTACGATTAAAAGGGTTAATGTGTCTAAAATGTTTAGAGCAGACCCCTGGCACATAATAAGTGCTAACTTTTAGCTATGCCATTGCTATTGTTAATACCTAAACTTCACCCCCGCTACTCTGGCCAGACATTTCATAGCTTGCTGCAAATCCCAGGATCCTCTAGGAACCTTTCCAGACATTTAGGTAGAAATAATTGTTCCCTTCTCAGCCCTTCTATGAAACTGCTTATCTGACCCACATTTAGCAGACAGATTGAGACCTACTTATTATTTTTATGGGAAATAAAACCTGAAGAAATAGCTAGTAACAGAAGACAGTAAATGGTTAGTACCAATAGAAAAAGCAGCACAGGCTCTGTAGATTGTAGGTTCTCCGAGACAGGAACAGTGTTCCATGTGTCTTTGCTTCTCTTACAATGCTTTATGTCTAGTTATTAACAAAAATAAGCCCCCAGTTCTTTCTATGATTCAATGGAGGATCTGATCAGAAGACCATGAATAGACCAGTCTGTTTAAATAGACAATATACAGTCAGATAATAGAGTGTCTTGACTGGTTAGCATATGAATGTGAAGAAATAAGGAGCCATTCTCGGTTTTGAACAAAAGATTGTCCAGATCATCTGGACGGTAGTTCTGGATGTCATGAACGTGGTGGCTTAGTGGGATTTGTTTGGTGGCAGGCTGCCAAATGGAATGAAACAAAAAGAGGAAGACCAGGGAGGAGATTGTTGGGTGGGAGGATGTGAATACCTGAGCTTGGACTGTAGGAATGAATGGAAAGAAAATCTTAAATCCAAGGGCAGAGTGTAAAGAAAGAATACATAGGACTTAGGAGATGATAGAAGATGATGGGAGGACAGGGTTAAACAGTGACTATTAGGTCTCTTCTTTGGTTAACTTTGGATTATTCAAACTGGAGGAGGTTGTCTTTGGAGGAGAAAAGATGCACGCAGTTACTAGACCTTGAGCTCCAAGATGGCAGAGACCACACCTGCCTTGCTCACTACTGGATCCCAGTGTCTGGGTCAGTCCTTGATGTGCTCACACAGTGGGAGGCTGATGAAAGCATCTTGAATGAATTAATGGCCACTTACGTTGATATCTACACGGTCAAATAAGACAAGTTGTAGTCAATTATCCCCACCTGTTTAATGATTCTCTGGTTCTAGTTAGCTGGCATAATCAATTTTGCTAAAAAGGCCTACCTATCACATCTTGGGAAGGATGTCCCAAATAGACAACTTGTTTTGTTTCAGGATAGGTGACAGAATCTACAGACCCTGAGGCCATCTTGCTCCTACATGCCTTAATGTAACTAGTAAAACATACCTGGCCATGTAGCACCTTGGCAGAGAGGTGCTCCAGAAAGCAATTGTTTGCTCTCACCCTGCTGAGAAACAGCAATATCCATGTGGCTTAAGGGCTCTAGCTGTAGCCATGAACAGTGTTAGAAAAATATCACCACCATTTGCCAGCATGAGATGCCAAACTGCAAATAAGAGACATGTCAATTCAATGAAGCAGAAACGTTTCGCTTGTTTTTAATGATTACTTGCTAGAGAACTTTATTGCTATGTGTTTGTATGCCTTTAAATAAGAAATTGCATTTTTTTTTTTAAATGATGAAAACCATCTCCTTTCTTTTCCCTACTAAGGGACAAGGTTCTCCCACTTGGGTGAATATCGCTTGTGTTGCTTGCCGAAGAAAGGGAGCAGTCTCGGCAAGCATCTTATTAGTCTAAAAATAAATTATTCAGAATGCAGGTTCAGATACAGATTGCAGGGAGAGATAATAGAATTGGTTTTCCAAGCCTGATCATGCTATGAAGACATGGTGTGTGCTTTTCAGGAATCCACTTAAGTGGAATCAGCTTTGACTAATACAAACTAGAAATAATATTGCTGCCATCCAGCTAGTGTCTGTGGTACAGCATCCTCAGAATGTCTTCAAGCATCCATGGCCTCTTTAGTGTCTGTAAGCGTGCATATGTAAAACTATATATGCATTCCCCAGCAATCTTCAGAGATGCATGCTTCTCCTTGTTCTCTTAAGGAAATTTCTTCCTGGCAGCGTGAGAGGGGCATGTCTCACTTGAGATTTGTCTCCCTCCTACTCTCCCCCCTGCCTCGGTGAAATAGTTGACCACATCAGCAGCCGACTCCAGTTCGTCATGTGGTTTCTCATGTGATGCTGGGTCTGCAGCACTTTGGAGCATGAGCCTTTGTGACTCCGCACTCATGGACAGGCAGTGGCGTTCAGGGACAGAAGAGATTTTGGAGGGGGCGGGGAGGCCAATAAACCGAGAAACGTCAGAAATAAAAGTCGCATGAAGTACTCTGATCTCTGTATTCCTTTTTTTTTTTTGAAATTTGATTTTAACTCTTGCCTTTTTTATGGTTTGTGTCTATTTTTTCCACCCCCACAGGCGCCGAGCTGCGCTGTTTTGTATTTTTTTCCTCTTTTCTTTTCTTTCTTTCTTTTTTTTTTTTTTTTTAATTCTGAAGCCAGACCGTCTTTCCTCACAGCTCCAGGGCTGCATCACCGTGGGCACACCAAGCCTCTCGGGTTACCTGAGCTGCTCCTGCCGTCTCCCGCCTGGGCTTCACCAAGGTGCACCCGATCCCGGAATCGTGCGTCTGCGCCTTGCAGAAGGACCTGCTGGCGGAGCTCCGGCCAGGGTCTCCTTGCAGCTGGGCGACGGGACTTGGAGGACAGGGTGAAGCTACAGAAGACCTGGGGTGGGACAGCTAGAGAGGACCGGGGAAGGGGAAGTTGGGAATACTGTACATCCAATGCCCACCGACGCTCCGCAGGGCAAGGGCAGCAGCCGCCCCGGCCGCGCACCCACCTCGGGCTGCGCCCAGGGATTAATCTGGGGGAACAACCCATGGCGCGATGTGGTGGCATTTTTCCTCAGAGCGGAGCTGAAGATGGATAAACAAGGTATCTGATGCATCTGCCTGAGAAAGCAAAGCTGGAGAAAAGCAGGGTGAGGGAGCGCGTGGAAAGAAAGAGGAGATGCCGATGCCGAGAGATTGTCTGCCGCTCGCTCTGCTTTCTCATTCCAGGGAGGATGGCATAATTTATAACGCAGCACATGGATGGAGCAACTGTAAATCGTAGTGTGGATGTCCCCGGTGCTGTCAAGGAAGAAACCGATGGGCTAGGTGACTGTACCAGTGTCCCCAGAGAAAATAGCAGCCTTGCAGCGTGGATTTAAATGCATGTGCATGCATGTAGAGACGTGAAAAAAGATTTCTGACCATTTTACACAGGAAGTCTGTCACTTTGCTGGATCGGGCTTGATTGCAGCTTGCGTTTTCAGCTCCAGCTCAACACCCATTTCCTGACTAGCGAGAAAGTATGGCCAAAGCAGCTGCATGCAGAATTTTCTTTTTAATGTGAAAGCAAGCCCCTTCAGTTTTAACTCCTTGAAGTTCTGAGTGCTCTGTGCTTTGCTGGGACTGATTGTGGGGTTTTGTTTTCTTCTTCTTCTACAGATCCCTGTAAACACAGCTGTATTCAGTATGGGCAAAAAAATTCTATCCTGTAAATAGAAATCTGATCAATTTAATCAAAATAAATGTATCCCAGATGACTTTGAGACCAGCTGGCTACCACAGGCTTCAGATGCTAAATGCTCAGTGAGATGAATAGAGTGTTATATTTACATGTTTTAGAATGCCGGGATCAGCCTATAATTAAGAAAAGAAAGCCTTTCCTAAGGAAGAGAGGTGGTCCTACCGGCTCACAGCTAGACGGTTAGGTACAGGTGCGAATGCCAGTCACGTGATTTGGGACTTGGCAGTGTTTCCTTTCAAAGGGCGTGTGCCATGAGGCAGAGTAAGGCTGTTGTCAATGTGGAGAAAGCTTGCATCTCACTCGCTGTTGTGGAGAGGCGAGTGCCCTCGGAATAGCCTCTGGGGAGGCTGGGGACAAGCACTTGAGCCCTGTTGTGGATTCAGATGAGTGAGCTGTGGTGCTCCAAGCCCAGCTTGGTGGAGTCAGCTCAACCCTGGGGGTGAGGAGCTTTCCCAGTTGTCATGGGGAGCTCTTCTGGGACGCCTGTCTGGCCCTTCCACTGTTTGTTACTAATTCTACAAAGGCAGCTCTGTGTGTTGGATTATGTTTGGCCAGCTGTTGGTGCATTCCTGCGGGTGGGGCTGGCTGAGGATCTTATTACTGTACTTTCAAACTGTAGATCTGTGCGCAGGGAGAGGAGTGGGGGAAAGGAAATGAAGCAAGTTAAAGAGTCTGATCCTTCTTACCCCTTTCTCCAGATAGTCCTAGAGTGAATCCAGAAAGGCTTTAAAGTGAAAAAAAGGAAAAAAAGGGAGAAAGGAATGGGGGCGGGGGGAGTGTGAGGGCAAGAAAATGAAACCGAGCAAGCGCATAAGAGAAAAACAGACTTAGAACTTCAAAGCTGCATAGACAAGCAGAATGTCAGCAGCTTGTAATTAGCGGTTCATGGTTGCGTCAGTGACTGTATCTATCCAAGAATAACTATGTGATGTGTGCCACAAAGTGAAGAAGATAGTCATAACTAAGTTATCAAACCCAGTTCAAACAAGGGCAAATGGATTAGAAATTTTTCAATGTTTGTAAATCAAATACTGATGGATTACATGTGTAAGATTTGCTGAATTCTGCATAATTAAAGGCTGAATTACCAATTTGTTGCAGGGGGTTATGTTCATTAAAAGAAACTGTGAGCCCTTAAAAATGTAGATTAATCATGTGAGAACATACCAGTGCAAACTCTATCAATACAAGATATTTTCCCAAATAGCAAAAAACTGCACTTCCAGTCTCCTATTTCTGTATCCTCACAGAATTATTATTTGTTTTTGTGCATTTCCATGGAGGGAAGTCACAAGTTACATTCAAGTAAATATGGTCGATTAAATTCTAAAGTTCCCAGTTTAGAATTCAAAAACAGCTATCGGTTCTGATTTGTGTTGATAAGCCCAAGTTTAAACCTTGAAGGAGCTTTTGTCATCTGGAATTCAAACAGCAGTTTGTTAGTAATCCCGCAGGAAGCTGGGGTACTGCAGTTGCTGAGATCTGAAGGCCTTGTTCGCTTCCCTCCCTTGTCTCGTGTGCTTGGAGATTTTGGTGCTGCTACAGCCTGCACAAAGACAGTGGGAGGAGCTGATTGGTTGGTAGGCTCAGAATGTTTACTCTTATTTGTTTTCAGTGCTCCTCCACGGCATTCATTGTGTATTTGTATTTGCGTTCACGCTGCACAATTACTCCTGACCCACTTTGTTTCTCTGCCCGAAGAGAAGTCAATTTTAGTTCAGCTCCCTGCATGTGGCTTCCTGGGTAATATGCGCATATGTATTGTGTTACCCGTGTATGCATTTTCCTTTTTTTTTAATGTGGATTAGGGAAAATTGTAGGCAGGGAAACCTGTATATATTAAATCAATAGTTTTTTGAATCACATGTAATATAATTTAAATATACTCACTTCGAGGTTGCCAAAACTGACATTGTCTGAGCCCGTTTCATTTACATCTTCGATTTAGTCAAGAAGCGGAACCTGCCAGATCAGAATAGTGTATTCTGTGCACCCAACAGGGTGGAAGACATTATTTTGTTTGTGTTAGTTCAAACAGCTGGTCATTAATGCAGTCCCCATTTGCAGAGCGAAGTGCTGGTGGACATGAATGCCTGCCTGATTAATGCTGCCCCTCCGAGGGTCCTTCATCCAGCGGTCAGGCCCGCAGCAGAATAATGTAGCATGATGTGATTGCACTCTAACAGGATAGTATGTCATTGTGTCACCAAGCAATTGAGGTTATTATGGGGCAGGGCAGACAGACGGGACAGTGGGGTTACTAGACCGTAGCATTTTTAGAAATACAGGCCTGACCTACTTAGAGTTATTCTCTCTGGCTGGCAGCTGCATGGTACATAAAGTCTCCTGATAGGCTGAGGCTGTTGCTAGGGGGAATTAGCATGAATTTTTCCACACACAGATTCAGCGACTGAATGATAAAAGCTGACTGGAATTAAAGAGATTTGGTTTAGTATTATACAGATTTATCTGCCTCCTTTTCTTTCTCAAGTGCAGAGAAAGAGTGCAAAATACAGATTTTGTTTCCATTTGTTCTTTGACCTTCTTGTTCTCTCCTCTCCCGCCCCCCAAGAGGCATGAGAGGAGGAGAGCAGGACAGTTATGAAATTTTGGTTAGTCTCTTACTGCTGGGGTCATCGAAATGCTGTTGCAAATTGCAAGATATTTAAGCTTAAAGACTGCTGGGAATGACTAACAGAAGGTTAGATTATTTTTCCTCTTCTGTGCACTAAGCTGTTTTGAAGCTGGGCATGCATCTTTCATGCACTGTATATTTAAACTCTCTTTCCCTTTTGGGCTTGAACAAAACATTTATATAAATTCTTTTCTATCCAAACAGATTGAAGCTTGCAATCTCTGGCTTGTTTAAAATAAGATAGTCAGGATTCCACATTTAGACAGGAAAAAAAAATATATACCATTTTGTTATTACAAAATATTATTTTCTGGGCTATTTTGGGTTTGGCTCCCTTCAAAAACCAGCCTGATGTTTATGCTGAGGGGGATGAAACTTGACTGCTCCCACCCTACGCCTTTGCTTCACAATGCAGAGAAAGACATAGGTTTTTCTCCAGAAGAAACTGTCTGCAGAGTGTATCTGGAGATTGTTTTTCCTCCTTGCTGACATATGCACTGCATGTAGAAAGCTCACATAATTTTACAAGATGACCCATTTTTTTTCTTCTCCTATATCTCCAAGTGCCTGTGGCTTTTAATGGATCTTTTCTAGGGGAGGAGTTTTAATAGACTTTTTAAAGGTAATCTGAAAATCCATCAGGAGAAAAATTAAAGCAACCTATATTCAAGAATACTTTGATTTTGTAATTATATACTATCTGTGCTTAAACTGCAGTTTCTTTCTGTTACTTTTTGCTGCTGAAAGTAGTTATTATCCTGCCTTTTGGATTTGAAATTAATTTTTATAAGAACATACTGCAGGATCACAAGTAAACAAGAAGCTTGGTTACATAAAGGAGAAGAATAATGTAGATTCTTATAAACTTGTAACATTAGATTTCTTGGCCACATGAAAAAAGGCAAGAGAAAATTAGTGTGGATTTTTTTTTCATTTAGGTTTATAAAAATATTCAGAACTATTTAGACACATATGTTTTCAAACAATTATTTCTACTTACACCAAAGACTGCAGTCAAAACAAAATAAAAAAATCCTCTAATGGTGTCAGAGCCAAGAAATCCATCAATCATCTTTTTTTTTTAATCCAGCAGTGTTTATATTTCAGCATATAAATATAGCTTATCAAGCTAAATAGAGCATATTTTATGATATTATAATTGATAGATCATACCCTCACTAGCTTTGAGAGGCCCCACAATAACATTTATTGTAAAGGTTTCCAACCATACTAGCAATCTTTCTTAATTGAATAAAATATCAACTTATATTTGTTGAATAAAAGATTACCTTGGTGTGCTGCTCCTTCCAAAGTAAAGCAATTTCTTTATTATTTTAATAAGTGAGCATTTTGACTTTTCTTCTACAGTATTTGCTTAGGTCAATTTATAATCATTGCAATATTTAAATGCAAATAGAAAAATAAAATGTCACTTTAAAATCACTTAAGTAAGGAAAAATATCAGCATACTTTTATTAACATTCTTTAATGGACAGATGCCTAATTTATATGCAAAATACAGCCTGTATCCAGCTACCCAGTCAAATCAAATGTTTATTGTTTTGTTAAAATAAGTTGATCACTTTGAAATTGTTTAGTGTAAGTTTTATTTAGTTGTTTAGGTTGTTAAGAATTTTTTAATTTTGGCTTTCATCCATTACCAGAGAAGTAGATGATCAATGGGTCGAAAACAAAAACAAAACAAACATATTTTTAAATGTTATTTTTGTTGATTTAGCTATAGTTAAGCTTAACTCCTAGATATTCGCTTAGACAATGTCTGTGGTATTAATTTCATCCACTGCCGCTCATCAGAAAGCCAAAGGAGCAATCATACTCACTCATTGCATCAATCATTTATTTGTTAGGTAAGTATTTATTTTCTGCTCACGTATGAGCTGGCTTCTCCAGTTATAAGTTTCCAACATAGATCAGTGAGATTTTGGCTTTGTGGGGTAAACACAAAAGGGAATATAACACTTCGTGGTTGTGGGCCACCAAGCGTTGGTAGATCTTGGGTTAAATAGTTTCCCTGACTGTGTTCTGCTCATTCCTGATAATTATCTAATCCTTGTGACTTGGGGGAACAGCTGTGATCTTACTACTAGATGCTTGAAGATGATCACCTCTCCTGAGCTCACAAACAAGGCACATCTCCCCAGTCCTCTCGACATTCTTATAATATTAAAGATTTAACATTAAGTTCGAATGTGCCTTTTGTGAAGTCATGAAAGCACATTGTAACTCAGAGATTTTTGACATCATCATTGAAACAGTTTTAATAGTATTTCAACTACAGCCCCTTAAGTGCCCAGGCTATGTCTTGAGACCTTGTCTGACTCCCTAAGCCTGACATTTTTCAGGGTTCCTTCTCACCATGCTCCTACCTTATTAGAGCAGTCATCACAAGGTGTTCTGCTAGGCTGTTTCGTCACTAGTCTCTGACTCCTTCATTTATATGCCAGGTGCATAGAAAGTTGCTTCATAGACACTAGTTGATTAATGAATGAATAAATGAGTGAATTGATGGATATCCAGAAGACAAATTTTAGAGAAGAATAATGAAGTCTTCTATCTGTGGATTTATTGATGGTATAGGGCCGGGAATGCTAAATGTTTTTTGTAAAGGGCCAGATAATAAATACTTCAAGCTTGGAGGGCCACACGGTCTCTGTAGCAACTACACAACTCAGCTGGCGTAGCTAGAAAGCAGTCATAGGCAATACGCAAATGAATGAGTGTGGCTGTGTCCCAATAAAACATTGTTCGCAAAAACAGGCAATGGGCTGGATTTGCCTGTCCGCTATTAGACCCCAAGTGTAATCATCACCTAAGATATTTTGAGGAAGTGATTTACCTCAATGATATGTATACTGAAGATCAATGTATTAAAAAAGGGGGAAGATTTCAAACAATTAAATAAAAAGACAAAGGGGCAGGCTGGGCATGGTGGCTCATGTCTATAATTTTAGCTCTTTGGGAAGCCAAGGCAGGAGGATCACTTGAGGCCAGAAATTTGAGACCAGCCTGGACAACATAGTGGGATCCTGTCTACAGAAAATTAAAAAATTAGCCAGGCATGGTGGCACATGCCTGTAGTCCTACCTATTCTGGAGGCTAAGGTAGGAGGATCACTTCAACCGAGGAGTTCAAGGCTGGAATGAGCTATGAACATGCCACTGCACTCACCTGGGTGACAGAAAGAGATCCTGTCTCAAAAAAAAAAAAAAAAAAAAAAGAGAGACAAAGAGGCAGTTAAATATAATTTATTTGTGATGAGAATTCATTGCTAATCAACCAAACTTTATTTTGTCAGTGATGCAGACGGACCAGTTTGTTTTAGAACTCAAAGAAGAAAGTAAGGATTGTTACTCTTAAAACATTATAATATTTGAGGAATATTCAAAACATAATCTTTCAAAATTATCCTTCTAGTGTTGGTTGCCTAGGGGCAGAGAGGAAGCCCAGCCTTTTTGTTGGAAGGACTGACACAAAATTTAAAATGTGCAAAATGGTCACTCTGGAAGCTGGGGCATTGAATCGAGTTACCCTTCGCATATTCTTCCCCTTCCCTTGCGTCTCGCTTAATGGCCCAGGGCTAGATGACACCATAGGTCACTGCAACCTCAAACTCCTGGGCCCAAGCGATCCTCCTGCCTCAGCCTTCAAGACTACAGGTGTGCTCCACCACACCTGACTAACTTTTCTATTTTTTGTAGAGATGGGGTCTCTCTCTTGCTCAGGGCTCAGGCTGGTCTTGAACTCCTGAGTCAACAATCCTCTTGCCTCGGCCTCTGAGAGTGCCAGGATTACGGGCAGCAGCCCCTGCATGTTCTTTTAATCAATGCAAATGCTGTATTATTTCAACAACCTAAGTCAGATCTCTCCTTCGTCTCATCTCCCTGGTCTCTCCTCTGTTAGACAGCAATCAAGCCGCAGAATTAGAGGTTCTACACAATCCTGTTTCTTGTTCCACTGAGTCCCTTCCTTGCCTTTTCCCTTGGTTGAAGGGCAGCTGATGTTGGCTTTATACGTTGGTGGGTGGTGTGGGAGGCGGTAAGCCAGGACAGACAGTGGTCTAAAAGCACGGGCCTGGGGGTTAGGCAACCCTCTGTGTAACTTACTGCCACACCTACCAGCGGTGGGACTTGGGACACTTTAATGTGCTTCCCTAAGCTTGAACTTCCTCATTCGTAAACTAAGGGTGATGATAATACTTACCTCTCAGAGGTTTTGTGAGGGCAAGACGAGCTCTCCCAGCACTAAGTGTTCAGTGAAATCAGACTGTTGGTGCTGCAGCCCGCACTACGGCTCCTGCTTTTGTAATAGGGAGTTGTTCTGCAAGTGCGAGATCAGCAGTAGGCTTTGAGATCTTGGTGACAACCTTGTGGGTAACTCTCCTTAACGGCAGGAGTCACCTAGGGGAGTTAGATATCAGAAGTCCTGAAGCCAAGAGCAGAGCAGATACAGGAGCCCAGAATAAGTCCAGAGGTACCCAACATATTTCAAGGAATTGTGTACTCGCTGTTTCACCTCTATTTTTTTCTTTTTAAATTGGCTTGTGTGTGTTTTAGCATATTCTGTTCCAGGATTGTCTTAGAGACACAGTTTGTTTTTTTGTCTGTTTGGAGTCAGAACAAAGACAGATGGAACAGAAAGGACTGTTCTTCTACCCTAAGGCTCTGATTTTCTTATTTGAAAATTATGCTCAAGGCTTATCTTCTCTAGAAAATTTATCCTGATTAAATGGCTTGGGCGTAACACATCTCCACATACATTCTTTGGCCTTAAGATGATTTTGTGTCCAGTGATTTTTTTTTTCAAAGAGCATTTGTTCATCATAGCGTGACCAACTTCTCTGTCCCTTCTAGGCCTCTCTTCAGTAATTGTGTTCCTCTGAAGCCCTTTTGGTCCCCTACGTGGCCAAGGTCGTCCTCTTGTGTGAGCACCCTTGAGCTCCCCAAGCAAAGCACTTATTAAACTGTTATGTTTGCTTTTTACCTCCCTGATCACCTCCATTAGACTAGAGTACCACAGGGCTTCCTTTAAAATGATATTCCCAGCAACTAGTAGAGCCGTAAGCACATTCTAAGTGCTCAATAAATATTTGTAAGACAAATGCCTGTCAGAGGTTTGCCCATTCTTATATTCTACTAATTCATATTAAATCAGTCACTTGGAATTTTGCTGATCTATTAGTGTTAAGTACAAATTAATGGTGAAATTCATGAGTTAATAATCTATCCCAGTAGTTGTAGAACATCATTTAAAAATAAAGGATCCACACAGTTATGAATTAGTAAATGAGAAAATTGTAGACATAATTGTGACTTCCTCTGAGATTGGATCCAACTAGTTACACATTTTTATTTAGACTTAGTAGAGCATAGAGATGAAGATGAGAACCCAGATTTTTTTAAAGGAGCAAAAGTAGGAATTATTCTAAAGCAAGAATGATCATTCTTCTTTTGTGGGGATTTCATAAAACATGTATCTTATTCTGTGAGTGAGACATGTTCTTAGTTCTGACAAACCATTGAGAAGCTTATTAAATGAAAAGTGTTCAGGAAACATCAATTGAATTTAATATTTGATATTTTAGCTTGTCTTTATATTTTTTTCTTAATAAAAAGATCCTTTAGTTCTCTAACAGAGAAATGTTAGAAAAATGTTACTTTGATGCTTTTAAGGACCTTTTCCTAACCCACAAGGCTACAGTATATAAATAACAGAGCGGTACAGAGGCAGGAGGGGTGGGGGTGTAATTGGACGTGTCTGGTCTCCCTGGGGTTTTTTCCTTGTGGCTGCTGGTGGCTACAAATGGCCGTGTACCCCAGGGGGAGTGAATGTCACAGCATGGGAGTGAGAGCCTTTTTGTGTTCTCTGCCAATTATTAGGTGTGATTGAATATTTTGAAAGAAGCCAGTACATAAAAATTGGCATTTGGCTAGTGCCTTATAGAAGTGATTCTTTCCCCCCTCTGTTTTCCTTTCAAATGTGTTTGATATTTTGACTTTAGACTCTGCCTACCCCTCTTGTTATCAGAGGTAGACATCCATCTTACAAAGATACTGGGTGGATGACATTGGGTTTACAATATTTTTTCCTTCTCTAGCTACTAAGGTTTTATATGTTTTTCCTTCCTCTGTTACAGGGAACTCTTTACTTCATCTTTTTTCTAGGAACATAGTAATCAAAGTTTATACCACAAAGGCTCCATGGTTGAGGTTTCTAGCTGTAAGTATTAGGAATGCCAGTATTTTTTCTAAGAATGACCGTTGATGCTTTTAATTCTACTGTATTTTCAGAATAAGAGGCATAAGAGAATTTGTAATTTTTATAATTTTAAGGAAATCTTTTACACCTCCTTATTGGAAAAATATTCTATAGAATTTTGCATTTCACACCTCCAACAGAAAACACAGTAGTAGCAGGAGTGATGTTTGGCAGTCATTAATCTTTACAAGAATATCAGGACTATTAATTAAAGAATTATGGAAGCCCCAGGGATTTTTTAGGAAACACATATAAATATAAAAAGAGAGAGTGTTATGGCAAAATATTAATCACTTAGTGCCATTGAGATGAGGGCCAGCAAATGGAGTTTAACATTTCATCCCTCCTTTTGACCAACTTTCCATGTTGCTAATTGCTAGAAATCAGGGATAAGGGACTTGGTTTCATCTTGGAGTCTTAACTGGAGTTTTGAGGAACAACTTTAGCATACAGAACTCAATGGTATTTTCAGGAATTTGTCTTTCCAGGACTCTCTTTAGAACCAATGTACTGATTTTTGCCTTCTTAATCACAGGTACATGGAGGTAGAAAGGTAACCATGGGTTAAGGATTACATTTTTGAGAGCTGCTTTTTTGGGGAATCAATTTTTAATATTGAAAGGATGACATGGCTGTATTATTATGTACTGAATCCTTAAAGTAACATTAATTATCTTTAGATCTATTCATCAGACTGTATGATCCATGGAGACAAGTATCATATCAATTTAGCTCACCATTATACAATGACTGGCCCAGAGAAGGTACTATATACATATCTATTGAATGAATTGAAAGCAAGTAGCAGTAATATTAAGATATTTTAAACCAAAAATTTCAACATGAACCACTAACTTTCTGTTCAAAATGTTTAAAAAAAGTCTATCCATGAAATATAGTCATGTCATCAATTTCTCACTTTCATTTATATGAAATGAAATTTTCTAAAGAAAAGCATAATTTTAACCATGCTATTGCTTTGTATGGTGCTTATTGGTATAGGATGCTTGCTCATAGAGAGCTATTATAGTAGTGATTACCTGAGATTTAACTTTTTTTCTTTACAAAAACATTCAATATTATTTGCTCAATTCTCACAAGTATCCATAGAGAGAACAGGTGGTACCATTTTTTTCCCCTCTAAGTAGAAGACTAACTTAGAAAGGTTATTATTATACAATCATTTGTCTAGCAGGAATTAGAATAAGTATCTTAGAACTGGAAGGGACCTTAGCAATAATCTAATCCTCCCCACTGCCAGTCATTTTGCAGATAAGGAGATTGGGTCATGGAGAGGTTAAGAGATTTGCTCAAGGTCGCACAGCTAGTTTTTACCAGAGATAGAGCCAGAGCTCATTTTTTTTTCATGATTCCAATGTTGTGTATGTTCTGCAACCCTGCTATATCTTACATCTCATTTCTCTAGTTCAGAACTGTCTAGAATTCTTATACTTTAGATGCTATTTGAGCTCGTTCGTTACTTAAAATGTATTATTAAGAGCTCACGTGGGGAAATCCTGATGTGACACTGTGCAATGGAAGTACACATATAGTAAATTCAAGTGTGGTAAAATTCTACGTATTGTAACAGAAGGTGCTGCAACACTAGAAATGTGGATTACCAACCTGGCTTTGCTGCTAACTAGCTGTTTGAGCTTAGGTGAATCGTTTCATTCTCTAGAAGCAGTTTTGTACAGTGAGAGAATAGCACATTGATAATTCCTTGAGGTTGCCTCTACTTCTGTTCCTCTGACAGTCTATCAATGGCCAGAAAAAGTGATCCTATATTTTTGAAGCTGTGACTGAAGTACCTCTTTACTCAATCATAGTCTATGAACTCTGTCATGAATTAAAGGGAGTCTGTTTCCAGGTGGTCTAAAGATATGACAGTTGAAGTTGTGTCATAATAAACTGTTGCCCTAGTGTTTTTTCCCAAATTCAAGGAAAAAGGAAAAGAGTCCTGGGTCTGAAAATCTACCAGATTTGTGCCCATTTTTTAACCTCTGGAACATAATAGTGGATATGGTTAACTGGAACCTGTGTTTATAGTTGGGCAATATTAGATGGAAACAGAAAAATAAATATACAGCAAAAGTATAAACAAAAGTACTGGACAGTGTCCTGTCCAACATGGTGGCCACTAGCCCCATATGGCTATGGAGTATTTGCAATGTGTCTAGTACAAACTGATATGTACTGTAAGGATAAGGTGCAGTCTAGATTTTGATAACTTAATGTGATAAAAGGAATATAAAATATGTGTTCCATTAATTTGAATACTGATTGCATGCCAAAACGATAGTATTTTGGATATATTAGATTAAAATATGTTATCAGAATTAATTTTCTCTTTTATTCTACTTTGTAAAAATGTGGCTTCTAGACAATTTAATATATTTATTAAATATGTTTTATTACAGGGCTGAACATGGTAGTTCATGCCTGTAATCCTAGTACTTTGGGAGGCTGAGGTGGGAGAATCACTTGTGGCCAGGAGTTCAAGACCAGCCTGAGCAAGAGCAAGACCCTGTCTCTACTAAAAAAATATGAAAAAAACCAAAACCAAACAAAAATGCTTTATTATATCTGTTATTAACAAAAATATTATATATTTTTCTCACATTATATTTCTATTGGACAGTGCTCATCCATACTATTGCTTGCCTACTTTTTGTGTGTACAATAACTCCTTATGTCTCAAAAGCCTAGTGGATTGGGGACGCTGAGAATGTGCTGGAAAGTGTGGGAAGGATAGATGACCATGAGATCATTGAGAGGAGTGAGCCTCCATGGTTGGGGTGGGGACTTCCTTCTGCAAGCTGCTAGCTATTTTCCCATATTCATATTTTAATGCCAATGAGCTAGCTTACAATGGCCACATGTAACCCAGAGATGGATGTAGTCAGTTCCCAATTCACAATTGATCAACTGCTTGAAATCAATTTCCAAGTTACCTCTAATCTCTACAGTGTCAGAAGTCTTCTCTTTTAAAGGTTTTTTCCTGTTATAATGCAGTTCACTGGCTTCAAGTAGATTCAGTCTTAAGTTCTTACAATGCCAAAAGACACAATTACCCACAGGATTCAGGATAATAGAGAAATTATAGAATTCAGAGCAGAACAGAAGGAATAGATACCCTAAAGGACCATAAAGGGGTTATTATAACTTTGGCAGTAATAACAAAACATTTGAGCAATAACAACTGTAAATTTGTGGGATAACCACCACCATCATGAACAAGCTGTAGGGCTCTTTGAAAATGGTATTGAATTTAAGTTTTGAAAAAGAATGGATGGAACACTGAACTGATTATATTCATGTTTAGTGTATATTAATATTGCTTTAAATTAAGGAAGTATGCCCGTTATTGAACATGGTAATATTAATACTTAGCCTGGGCTTTTTTTCTATATGGCTGAAAGCTTGCTACAGTCTTAGAGTGGAAATGGAAATTTTTAGTAACGAGGGAACAAAGGCTCAGGCACGGTAAGTGATTTGGTGGTGCCAGACCTTGGGCCCACATTGCTTGATTTTAAGTCAAATACTGGATCCATATTACCATGGAAACATATTTCTTAACAGCTATTGGTATTTTTTTTTAAAAAGAAACTACATCACTAAAGCACAGGATCTTCCAGCTTCTTAAATCTTCTTGATGGCTTGTTTCTTAAATCACAGAATACAATGCAGCAAGACCTATCCAGAATCCCCAACCCTCTATGAAAGCCATTTGTTTCTAAACAAACAAGTATGGAAATAAGTAATCTTTGAAAGGAGAATATCAAGAATGACATACTATTTGAAAATACTAAGGGAACATTTTGTTTGCTGACTAGAAGAAAGGAGCACTTTTGTTGACCAACTAATAGTGACTCTCAAGGTCAGGAGGCTGAAACTAAAACAAGCATCAAAGAAAAAGGAAAGAAGGATTTGCTTTATGTAATGACTAAGTAGGGTCCTACGGACTGATACCCCAGCCAGAAAATGACTATAAATTCTGGATATAATACAAAAAGCAGCCATGTGACAGTACTAAAGAGGAAACACAAGTAGGCAGAATCTAATGAAGGAGTCTCTTCTTGGAGGAGGGGAATTGGATAGAGTTATTGCCTGTTGTCAAGACTTTTAGTCTTTAGACATGGCACCCAGGGGAAGACTGTGCTAGTGAAGAAATATGCAGTCCTTTTAGACCAGAAACCAGAAAATAGAATCTGCAGAAACCTCAGCCACCAGAGAGAAGGGGAAATCTCAGAAGGAAAAGAGCAAAGAGTGAGATTCCCACATTCTGTATCCCACATGTATGACTTACTCCTGATTCACACGTACATGAAACACATTCAGAGCCTCTCAGTTAAAGATAAAATAGCTGAATTGGGACCAGAGCAATCATCCAAAAACCAGAATTTGAAGTTATGAGGTGAGACAAGATAATTTGGTGCTAAAATAAAAGGAACAACACTCCTAGGAGAAAACTAACAGACTCCAGAGTCTCCACATCTCTGTATTCATGTCTAGGATACAATCTAAAATTACATGACATACAAATAATCAGGCCAAGGGCATATATTCTCATGAGGAAAGAACATTCACTGATATCAACACCAAGACAGCTCAGGTGTTGGAAGTAACAGAAGATATTTAAAGCAGCTATCGTGACCGTACTCTAGGCAGTAAGTATTAATATAATATACTCACAGTGAATGAAGAGATAGAAATCTGTACAGAAAAATAGAAAAGGTAAAAACCAATGGAAATTCTGGAACTAAAAAATATAATATTTAAAAACAACCATGCGATGGAGTAACAAATAGAGTTGACAAAATAAAGAATAAGTGGACTTTAATCAATAGTAATTATTCAATGTAAAGAACAGAGAGGAAAACAGATTGAAATAAAAATGAACAGAACTTCAGAGATCCATTAGAAAATATTAAATGGCTTGTAACCATAATCTCCTATTATGCAGCTGTTCTCATTACTGGGCAAATTAGTTGTGACTAAATTCAGTTATAAAATTAAGACAGTTTTTGGATAAGAATATTTAGTAAATAATTTTAATTGAACAGCCAATATAAATAGTTCAGAAACAATATTTAACAGTACATTTAAAAAAAATATGTATTTTAATTGACACATCATAATTGTACATATTTATGAGATACAGTGTGATATTTCGACACATGTATACAATGTGTAATGACCAATCAGGGTAATTAGCCTATCACCTCAAATTTTTATCATTTCTTTGTGTTGGTAACATTCAAATTTTTTTCTTCTAACTATGTGAAAAACTACAATAAATTATTGTTTACTATAGTTACCTTACAGTGCTATAGAACATTGCAAATTATTACTCCTATATAGCTGTAATTTTGTATCCATCAGCCAACTTCTCCCTCTCTCCCCTCCTCCTTACCTTTCCCATCCTCTAATAACCATTATTCTACTGTCTGCTTCTATGAGATCAACATTTTAAAATTTCTACATGTGAGTGATAACATGTGGTATATTTATCTTTCTGTGCCTGATTTATTTCACTTAACATAATGTCCTGTCGCTGTAAATTATAGCATTTTATTCTTTTTTATGGCTGAATAATATTCCATTGTGCATGTATACCACATTTTCTTTATCCATTTATCTGCTGATGGACACTTACTTTGATTCCATATATTGGCTATTGTGAATAGTACTGTAATAAACACAGAGGTGCTAATATCTCTTCAACATTTTGATTTCTTTTCCTTTGGTTCTATATCCAGTAGTGGGATTGCTGAATCATCTGATCCTAAAAGTTATTTTTAGCTTTTTGAGGACCCTGTGTTCCATAATGGCTGTACTGATTTACATTCTCACCAATAGTGCATAAGAGTTTCCTTTTTTCCATATCCTTGCCAGCATTTGTTATTTTTTTGTCTTTTTGACAATAGCCATTTTAAATGGAGTGAGATGATAGCTCCCTGTGGTTTCAATTTGCATTTTCCTGATGATTAGTGATGTTGAACAATTTTTTCATATACTTGTTGGCCACTTGAATGTCTTATTTTGAGAAATGTCTATTCAGATCTTTTGCCTATTTTTAAAATTGGATTATTATCATTTTTTGCTATTGATTTATTTGAGTCCCTTATATATTCCAATATTAACTCCTTGTCAGACATAGAGTTTGCAAATATTTTCTTCCATTCTGTAGATCGTCTTTTAGTTCTGGGTTTTGTTTGTTTGTTTGTTTGTTTGTTTCCCTTGCTGTGTAAAAGCTTTTTAGTTTGGTGTAACCCCATTCATTTATTCTTTGCTTTTGGTGTCTGTGCTTTTGATATCTTAACCATTAAACATTTGCCACGACCAATGTCCTGAAGTATTTCCCCTATGTTTTCTTCTAATAGTTTCATAGTTTGGGGTCTTACATTTAAATGTTTAATCCATTTTGAGTTGATTTTTGTATAGGGTGAATGGTGGGGTTCTAGTTTCATTCTTCTGCATATGGATATCCAATTTTCCCAGAACTATTTATTGAAGAGACTGTCCTTTCCCCAATGAGTGATCTTGGCACCTTTGTCAAAAATCAGTTGGACGTAGATACATGAATTAATTTCTGGACTCTCTATTCTGTTTCATTGGTCTATGTGTATGTTTTTATGCCAGTAGCATACTGTTTTGGTTACTATAGCTTTGTAGTATATTTTGAAGTCAGGTAGTGTGAAACCTGTAGCTTTGTTCTTTTGCTCAAGATTGTTTTGGTTATTAGGGGTCTTTCATGGCTCCATATGAATTTTAGGATTTTTTTTCTATTTCTGTGAAAAATATCATCGGTATTTTGATAGGGATTGCATTGAATCTATAGATCACTGTAGGTGGTATGAGCAGTTTAACAATATTCTTCCAATCCATGAACATGGGAAATCCTTCTCTTTGTGTCCTCGTCAATTTCTTTCACCAGCGTTTAATAGTTTTCATTGTAGAGATCTTTTACTCTCTTGGTTAAATTTATCCCTATTTATTTAAAAAAATTTTTTTTTTGAGACAGAGTTTCACTTTGCTGCCTTGGGTAGAATGCAGTGGTATCATTACAGCTCACTACAACCTCACACTTCTGGGCTCAAGCAATCCTCCTGTCTCAGCCTTCCAAATAGCTGAGACTATAGGTGTATTCCACCATGCCTGGCTAATTTTTTCTATTTTTGGTAGAGACAGGGTCTTACTCTTGCTTAGGCTGAACTTCTGACCTCAAGCAATCCTCCCACTTTGGCCTCCTAGAGTGCTAGGATTACAGGCATGAGCCATCGCACCCAGCCAATTTTTAAAAATTTTTTTGCAGCTATTATAAATGGAATTGTTTCTTGATTTCTTTTTCAGCTAGTTCATTATTGGTGTAGAGAAACATTCTTGACTTTTGTATGTTGATTTTGTATCATACAATTTTAGTGAATTTGTTTATCAGTTCTAAGAGTTTTTTTGGTAGAGCTTTTAGATTTTTCTGCATATAAAAATGTCATCTGCAAACAGGAATAATTTGACATCCTCCTTTCCAATTTGGATGCCTTTTATTTCTTTCTCTTGACTAAATTTCTCTAACAAGAACATCCAGGACTGTATTGAATAAGAGTGGAGAAAGTGGGCATCCTTGTCTTATTCCAGTTCTTAGAGAGAAAGCTTTCAACTTTTTACTGATCAGTATGAGCTTGCCTATGGATTTGTCATATATTGCCTTTATTGTGTTTAGACATGCTCCTTCTATACCTAATCTGTTGAGAATTTTTACCATGAAGGGATGTTGAATTTTATCAAATGCTTTTCCTGCATCTATTGACATGATCATTTGTTTTTTGTCCTTCATTCTGTTGACGTGATGTATCAGGTTTATTGAACTGCATATGTTGAATCATTTTTGCATTCCTGGGATAAATCTCACTTGATCGTGCTATATAACCTTTTTCATGTGCTATTGAATTCAATTTGCTAGTATTTTGTTGAGAATTTCTGAATCTATGTTGAGAATATTGGCCTGTAGTTTTCTTTTTCTGTTGTGTCCCTGCCTGGTTTTGCCATCAGGGTAATGCTGGTCTTGTAGAATGAGTTTGGAAGAATTCCCTGTTGTCAATTTTTTGGAATAGTTTGAAAAGAATTGGTGTTAGTTCCTTAAAAGTTTCGTAGAATTCATCATTGAAGCCGTCTGGTCCTAGGCTTTTCTTTGTTGGGAGACTTTTTTATTACTAATTCAATCTCATTACTCATTATTTGTCTGTTCAAGTATTCTATTTCTTCCTGGTTCGATTTTGGCAGACTTTATATATATATCTGGGAATTTATCTGTTTCCTCTAGGTTTTTCAATTTGTTGGTGTATAGCTGTTCATAATAGTCTCAAATGAACCTCTGTATTTCTGTGATATTAATTCTAATGTCTTCTTTTTTGTTTCTGATTTTATTTGTGCCTCTTTTTTTTTCTTAATCTAGCTAATGGTGTGTTGATTTTATTTATCTTTTTTTAAAAAAACCCTACTTTTCATTTTGTTGATCTTTTGTATTTTTGTTTTGGTTTCCATTTTACTTATTTCTTTTTTTTTTTTTTTTTTTTGAGACAGAGTCTCACTCTGTTGCCTGGGCTAGAGTGCCATGGAGTCAGCCTAGCTCACAGCAACCTCAAACTCCTGGGCTCAAGCGATCCTACTGCTTCAGCCTCCCGAGTAGCTGGGACTACAGGCATGCGCCACCATGCCCGGCTAATTTTTCCTATATATTTTTAGTTGTCCAATTAATTTCTTTCTATTTTTAGTAGAGACGGGGTCTCGCTCTTGCTCAGGCTGGTTTTGAACTCCTGAGCTCAAACAATCCACCCGCCTCGGCCTCCCAGAGAGCTAGGATTACAGACGTGAGCCACCGCGCCCGGCCTCCATTTCACTTATTTCTGCTTTGATCTTTACTATTATTTTTTTCCTTCTACTAATTTTGAGTTTTGTTTGTTTTTGCTTTTCTATTATGGTTACTTTAGGTGCATTGTTAGTTTGTTTATTTGAATTTTTTCTACTTTTGTGATGTAGGTTTTTCTTTATTGCTATAAGTTTCCCTCTTAGTACTGCTTTTGTTGTATTCCATAAGTTTTGGTATGTTATGTTTATATTTTTATTTGTTCAAAGAAATTTTAAAATTTCCTTCTTAATGTTTTCTTGAACCTATTGGTTGTTCAGGAGCATGTTGCTTAATTTGCATGTATTTGTACAGTTTCCAAAGTTTCTCTTGATTTCTAGTCTTATTCCATTGTGGTCAGAAAAGATATTTGACATGATTTGGATTTTTAAAAATTTGAGGCTTGTTTGTGACCTAGCCTATAGTCTATCCTGGAGAATGTTCCATGTGCTGATGAGAAGAATGTGTATTTTGCCTCTGTTGGATGAAATGTTCTGTAAATATCTTTTAGGTTCATTTAGTATATAGTGCAATATAAATCAGATGTTTCTCTGTCTTTTTTGTCTAGATGCTATGTCCAATGCTGAGAATGAGGTGTTGAAGTCCTCAACTATTATTGTATTTGGGTCTATCTCTCCCTTTAGATCTAATAATATTTCTATATATTTGGCTGCTCTGGTTTTGGGTGCATATATACTTAGAATTATTATATCCTCTTGCTGAATTGATCCCTTTATTGTTATATAGTGACCTTCATTGTCTCTGTTTATAGATTTTGATTTTGAGTCTATTTTATCTGATATAAGTATAGCTACTCTTGATCATTTTGGCATTCTTTTGGAATGTCTTTTTCATCCCTTCTCTTTCAATCTGTGTGTGTCTTGGTAGGTGAGTTTCTTGTAGGAAGCATATATTCGAGTCTTTTTTTTTTTAAATCTATCTGACAGTTTATATCCTTTAATTGGAGAACTTAATCTGTTTACATTCAAGGTTATTATTGATAGGTGAGAACTTACTTCTGTCATTTTGTTAATTATTTTCTGGGTTTTTGTATATCCTTTGTTTCTTTCTTCTTTTATTGTTGATCTTTGCAGTTTGATGGTTTTTTGGTAGTGACAGGATTTGATTCCTTTCCCTTTCTCAGTTGTGTACCTGCTCTACCAGTGACTTTTATACTTTCTCATGTTTTTGTGATGGTAGTCATCATCCTTTATCTTTCAGTTGAAGCACTCCCTTAAGCATTTCTTGTAAGGCTCATCTAGTGTTTATGAATTCCCTCAGTTTTTGCATGTCTGGTAAAGATTTTATTTTGTCTTAATTTCTTAGGGATAACTTTCGTGGGTATCTTGGCTACCTATTTTTTTTTCTTTTCAGCACTCTGAACATATCATCTCATTCCCTACTGGCCTGTATGGTTTCTTCTGAGAAATCTGCTATTATTGGGGTTTCTTTATATGTGATTTGATGCTTTTCTCTTGTTGTTTTTAGAATTCCCTCTTTGTCTTTGACTTTTGACAGTTTGGCTATAGTGTACCTCAGAGAGGACTTTTTGGCTTGAAATTATTTTCAGAGATTTGAACTCCTGCATCTGGATGTCCATAGCTCTCCCAAGACTTAGGAACTTTTCAGCTATTATTTTATTAAATAGGTTTTCTATGCCTTTTCCTGTATCTTCTTATGGAATTGTCATAATACAATCATTTTCTTGCTTAATGACACCTAATAAGTCTCTAGTCTTTTTTCATTTATTTTCCTTTTTTTTCTATTTGACTGAGTTATTTCAAAAGATCTCTCTTTACACTCAGAGATTCTGTCTTCTGCTTGATCTAATCTGTTGTTGAAACTTTCAATTCTACTTTTTATTTCATTCACCTATTTCTTCAGCTCCCATATTTGTTTGAAATCTGTTTCTTTGTTGAATTTTTCATTCAAATCATGAATTGTTTTCTTGATTTTGTTCAACTGTCTCTCTGAATTCTCTTGTATCTTTCTGAGTATCCTTAAGACTATTATTTTGAATTTCTTTTCAGGCAATTTTAAGTATCCATTTCTTTGGGGTCAGTTACTGGATTTGTATTGTGGTTTTGGTGGTGTCATATTTTCTTGCTTTTTCATGTTTCTTGTCTACCTTGCTTGATATCTGTGCATTTGGTGGAACAGTAACCTCTTCCAATTTTGTAGAGTGGGTTTTTGGGGGAAAGATATTTACCTGCAAATGTATCCTAGGGTGTCAGTTGGGTAGGGTGTGTTGGCTTTCTTCTGGGTGGATGCACTAGTGTAGTCTCTGTGCAGTTTCTTCAGCTATAGTCAGTGTCATCAATGCCTACAAATGCCTCAGTGTCTTAGGCTATAGAAGTTTGTATGGCTATTCCACCTGCTCATCCTGGGGGTGAGGTGCTGGGCCGGTCTGTGCTCCAAGAAAGCAATGGGCCGGTCAGTCAGTGGCTCAGCTTAGTTTGGGCACTGCTCCCTACATTAAATCTTAAAAGATGTGACGTTTATTTACAAAGCCATATATAAACGCTTTGCTGTTTTGAATCTTATTCTGACTTGATTATAAATGATTGTATTCTTCTAATATTTCTAGCTATGTAACAGTGGCTAAAATAGCTGGAAAGGTAAAAGAAGGCTGGAAAGGACAGTACAAACAAAGTAATGATAAAACCTGGAAGGAAAGCAATACATTGCTTTTCTCCCCATTCCTCTTTGATCCCCTTTGGAGAAATGGCTTATTACAAAAGCAAGATGTGTTACTTTGAGCCAATTTTTTGTCTGGAGCCACAGCTTCTTTACCTATAAAATAAAATTGATGCCATCTACATCTCAGAAGTTGTGAATATTAGATGAGAAATATAGTTGTAAAATCTCATGCAATGCTCGTCACACAATAAGGTTTTGTAAAGTAAATCTTTCAACAACTTTCTTTGTGATTCTCTATCTTGTGCTGAAAGAGGACTACCTTAGAAAAGACCATAAAAACAAAAATAGGATTGCCTCACTTCACAACACTTTCATTCTGTACTGATTACCAACTTGTCTGAATTCAGTGAGATAGAACACTCCCACACACAGCAAGTTACATGAAGCCAGTTTATTACTTACAGATAGGCAGCAAGAGACAACAGAAGCCTGGTATGCATGAGCCGGTCCTCCAAGGCTCAGCAAATCTTCCTGGGATGTATGGAGTCTCTTCTGTACGTGCCCCATTTGCATTGCAGTTTAGGGATCCCAGAAAGCAGCCCACTCTGGGTTTTATACCCCAGCATCATATGATTTGCTGGGCTAATGTATTTAAAAACATCCTGTTTCTAGGCGGGGCACTGGAACAGAGTGTAGGCTTTTAAGGCAAGTTTCACTCTATCTGAGGATGTTGCGTTCCCAGCATATTCTGGAGCTGTTTTTGAGAATTGCAAATGAAAAAGGGAGGAGAACTGGGTCAGTCAAAAGCCTCTTGGAGAATTTTCCTAGACTGAGTAATAACAGAGAATTTTCTAGTTGATTTAAAATCAAGTGATTTCACAAAGTAGTAAAAAAAAAAATTATTAAGTGCCGATTTTGTGGTTGGTTCCATGATAAGACTAATAACAACAATAATTATGGTAATAATAACGAAAATGTATTGAGCAGTTATTTTTACCAGTCATTATCTGAAGGATATTACATGCATTATTGCATTTACTTCTCCCAGAACCTAGTGAGGTAGTTTGTATTATTATCTCTATTTTACAGATTAGGGCATACTGAGCTTCAAGTGTTTAAGTAACTAAACCACAGTTACATTGCTATTTGTGGTGGAAGAGTGACTTGAATCCAGTCTATTTGCCCTATTCTTTAACCAGATTGCTAGTTCAGAAAATAAACCACCAGCCATCAAAAAAATCTTTCCCTCTGATTCAGAGGGAAAGTTTACAACTTGAAGCAATTAGTTCCAAGAGATTTTGGAGAATTAGAAGACCAGTATGGCTTTGAGTAATCTGAGAGGGTTTTATTTTAAAAATAAATAGATCTTGAGTCGCCTTTTTATAGCATTGGTCTTATTTCAACAAGAAGGGGTAAGTAGGAAGACAGTTCATGATGGGCATGCAAACATAGTCTGAGCCCTTCCACCTCAGTTGAAATAAGCATGTTATTAATAAAGTAGAGCATTAGAAATGAGATTCAGCGTGCAGCTTGCTGTGTGACTGTTCATGATCTCCAGGACAGAATTCTGGTTACCTGGTAAAGCTGAGAGGCCATTCTCTGTCCCCCACCCTGGGTCTTCCTACACCACACACCACCCCCTACCCCAGACGTGGGGTCCTCAGACCTCAGGGCTTAGAAAGACAAAACTAGTACCTAACAGAAGTTGCTGTGAGGCCTTCCAATCCCCCACCCATGTCCCACGTCTGGCCAGACTGACAGGAGCAGCAAGGGATGAGACAGGGAAAAGATTCGAGACCTGGAATAGAGCAGTATCACAGAGGGCCTTGAAAGTCAATTGAAAATTGTTTTATCTTCTAGTAGTAGGTCCTAGATTAGTGGCCTTTAAACTTTGGATCTTGACTCCTCTGTAGATTGTGAAATTAATGTATTGGGTCACTACCAACATATTTGTTTTAATGAAATAGAATAGAGTAGAATGGAAAATATAAAAGTGTCTTGCAGTTAATAAGGGTTTTTGTGAAACATTTGTTTTAGTAATATGCAGTCAATTCTTGTTATTTGCAGTAGTTAAAGGCTATAAAGTCAACACCAACACTGAATTAGAAATTACTGAACCATTTCTCCCTGGGTAAATAAATCCAGGGTTAGGTTCCTTCATTCCTCTGGTCACAAGATTTTTGTCAACAGATCAATACATAACCTTGTTTTATGTGTGTTTCTGTTTAAAGACATCTTATTTAATATATATTGTTGTTTCATTAACATTAAGCTCATGGCCAAGCACGCTCTAACTCATGCCTGAACAAAGCTTATCTAACACATGTATTTTCTCCCTACGGCACAACGCAGTCTTCTTGCATTGAGGAACACTAGTTGGCACTTCCGCATTATGCTTGGGAGCCATTTTAAACAGTGAAATTACCCACAAAAAAGCAAAAATTGTGACATTAAATAGATCAAGAAAAGGACACTTGTTGACAGTCTGAGCTGAAACAAAAAAGCAAAGTGTCACCTTTTTCAATCTCAGCTAGGAACGTGTGTGTCAGGTAATTCAAATTTTCATTACCCTGCAAATGTCCATGAGTGACCACAAATGTACTCTGAGTATTGATTTGGGGGTTACAAATAAATTTTAGGGAGTAGGTGAATTCAAAAATATAGAATTTGTGATTACGTATGTGAATAGGCACGGGAATGTGTTTATTAGGTTGTAATGTAAAATGTATTTCTCAAGAGAAAAATTTTTTTGTCTGTTTTTAGAAATGTTGCCCTAGAAAATCAGATTCCTGGGGAATGGCATGGTGGACAGTGTTTTATGATGTACCCAGTAGGCAGAATGTGGTTTAGTGGCAAAGAGATTAGCTCGATGAGAAGGTGCCTGTAGTAATCTAACCCCATGGGGTAACGTGGGGAAACGTGAGGATAGGGAGTATGGGGGTGGAAATTAAGCCAAGAAAAAAAAAATTGGCGACTTGATGACTTGGTTACAAATTGAATATATGAATGAAGAAGAAAAACTCAATTGTTACTCAGAGGATTTCTGATCTAGAAATTGGAAGAGTGGTAGGTATATTGAGATATGCAGAATACTGGAAAGAATAGTGCTTTGAATGCTGGTAGAATCCCCTTTGAGTCTTGGCTCTGTGACTTTATTAGCCATGTGATCTTTGGCAAGACTCAAAGCCTTCCGCCTCATCTTTAAAATAATGCCATTTAAATAGACGTTAATTGTTATAATAAAGTGAGACAATATACGTATATGTGATATGTGATACTCTCAGAATACACTAACACCTGGGATATAGCTGCAATATAAGTAGTAGGTGATATGTGTGTGTATTATCAGTATATTCACATTTATTTTATACATGCAAAATATACTATAATTACACTGGAAGAAAGATTGGGACATCTAAGAAGAGGTTTTCATCAGGCCACCGAAAATACCAGATGACAATAAAGCCGAAAGGCCAGGATCACTATATATGTGGATTATCCGTTTTTCAAAGCACTAGAGCGTAAGTAATACATAATCAAATTGCCAGACAAAATGTGACCCTTGTTTGAGAATGCACAGTACGATCTTTCAACCAGGCACAATCATAAATATCAGTTTTTACCATATTGGCAAAGCTCAAAATTATTAGTAAAGAGGAACTTCTGGTTGATGGACTACCAAAAATGCAGGCTTTTCCTGTAATTTGTCCTACAGGTTAAAGTTAGTATTGTCAAAACACTGCGGGCAACGTTATAGATTTTAAGGCTTCAGTATCATTATTGCTCCCATAGTATTAAATATAATTCAAACACAGAAAAATGCTCTTCTCTCATTTTGTCTTTTCTTTCTGATGAGAGACGAATAGGTCCACTTGAGAAATGATTTTATTGACTCTAGTAGTTTAAATTTTCTTTAGCACTACAAAACTGGCAAGAAGCTGTCAGCCAGTGAGTCCAAATAGACAGCCGATGTGTGATTTCACATCACAGATATTTTCTCTGCAGCACAATAGAACATAGCGGACGGTACTGTCCTCCAATGCATTAAGGTACCTCTTGCATCCTTTACACACTGATTTCATTAATATTAATACTTACTAATTCTAACGCTTGCCAGTGAATAATGAATGGAAGCTAAGTTTTTACAGATTTTGCCTTACAAAGACTATTTTTTTCTGCACCTTAGTCATGGCATCGTCCGACAGCTTTCAAAGAACAAACCAAATTGTCAAACGCCGTCAGTTTGCAATGCCACGTTCGATCTGGAGCTGAAAAGTGTGGTCTCAGGTTTCTGGCCTATCTTTTATGTCACAGAAGCACAGAATTGTTAAACAATCTGGGGAAATCGAAAGCATCAAATGTGCAATAAAATTTCCTCCGTAGTTCAGTGCCGCACAACAAAAGAGACCAATAAACTTTGCTCCACTCTAGCACCGGACGGTGACTTATCTGAGGGAATGCCAGCCACAACAGATGTAAAGAAAAACAGATAGCTGTAACTTTTTAAAAAAAAACTTTAGGAAATAGTTTTAAAGTATGTTTTTCTCTGTGATTCAGCTAAAGCTCAAAGCTTTCCTAAAATGTTCTGGTGGAAACAATGTGGCTGGAACACACTCTATTTTCCATTTTCCCCCGTTGTTTCAGGGCTTTCACAAGGTCCTTTTAATAACCCTGAACTTATGGAGTGTTTTAATTAAGAACTTCGTTGTTAGAGTATAGTAACATAATTACAAGATCTCCCTGTGATAATTGTGCTTTGTTTATGGTTTTACAACAACCTTGTGTTTTATTCTGTTGGTATAGTCATTGTATCTTGGAGTTTCTTCTGAAGATGCCAAAAATTCCAGAAGCTTAAAGGAGAGACAACATCTGAAGTCACTTTGACTTTTTCTCTTCTTTTTCTTTTTTAACAAAGTGATTTATCTCTGAAGAACTCTGTTCAATTCAGTACATGGGCTTTATGAGTAGATTTATTGTTTTAAAATGTCATATTTACTTAGATCAAATGAAGAGCGACTGTTAATATATTGAAAATGAGATATATAACTATATTATAAAAGAATTTTTAACTTTCTCAGCCAACAGCACTATATGTGTTTTCCTCACATTAGGAAATGAGGATTTTTTTTTTTTTTTTTTTTTTGAGACAGAGTCTCCCTCTCTCACCCTGGGTAGAGTGCAGTGGCATCATCGTAGCTCACCGCAACCTTGAACTCCTGGGCTCAAGCGATCCTCCTGCCTCAGCCTGAGTAGCTGGGACTACAGGAATGTGCCACCACACCCAGCTAATTTTTCTATTTTTAGTAGAGACAGGGTCTAGCTCTTGCTCAGGCTGGTCTCAAACTCCTGAGCTCAAGCCATCCTCCCACCTTGGCCTCCCAAAGTGCTAGGATTACAGGCGTGAGCCACCATGCTCAGCCCAGATATGGGAATAATTTTGACACCTTTTTCTTTATTTTAGAAAGAGGTTGCACTTTTGTCTTCTAAAGAAGGTAATAAAAAAGTTAAGCAATACTAACTGTTCAGTACCAAAATTAATTTATATTGAGGTAAAATGTTAATGAAATTCCCTTCTCTTCCTCTTCTAACTCTGAAATTCAGTTCTCAATCCATGAAGTGGGCAGAGCAAGGTAAGAGCTTATAAGGGAGAAGGGAGGAGCTAAGGTGGCTCAGAGCAGTGTGTCAAATCCAAGAGGGAGACTGGGCATTGATGGGGGCAGCCTGGCAAGAGGTGTCAGCGCCTTGGCAGGGGGAGGGGGAGGTTCACATGCAAGAACAGTCTGGTGTGGGCTTTTAGAGCTCAATTCAGGTGGTGAAGGGGTCTCTATATGGATAGTGGGTTGAAATATGGAACCCAAAGAGATTTATCTCAGTGCTAATCCCTGGTACCAAACTCTGTGTTAATTTCCCAGGGCTGCTGTAACTAATTACATTAAACTTGGTGATTTAATTCAATAGAAATTTATTCTTTCCAAATTCTCGAGGCCAGAAGGCCAAAATCCAGGTACGGACAGGGTTGGTTCCTTGAGGAGGCTTTGAGGGAGAAATCATCCCATGTGTTTCTCCTAGGTTCTGGGTGGGTATCAGCGATCCTTGGTGTTCCTTGGCTTGTAGACATGCCACTCCAGTCTCTGCCTCTGTCTTCACGTGTGTGTCTCTGTGTCATCTCCTTTTCTCACTCTTATAGTGATGCTTGTTATTGGATTTAGAGCCCACCCTAATCCAGGATTATTTCATCTTGAGATCTCCTTACTTTAATTACATTTGCAAAATCCCTTATACCAAATAAGGACACATTCTGAGATTTTGGGTGGACATAAATATATAGACATAAATATATTTTGATGTGCCATTTTGAGTGCCAACTCTCTATAACGTGATGGGAGAAGACTCATTGAGTGGAATCAGAGATCAGGAAGAGTGAGAATGGCATTATGTGGAGGGGTGGCTTTTTCAGGGCAAGGGTGGTCAAAGCTCACATAGGATGAGGGAGCATCCATGAAGGAGGTGGCCCAGCATAGGGTGCCAGACCTCAAGTGGGGTGAGGAGGGAAGAGGCAAAATTGGTTATATGTGGTGGACTGATCAAATAGGTCAGTATATTGAGGGTAACAGAAGCGAAGATTTTCACTGTCAGAGAAGGAAGTTACAAGTGTGGGAAAGGAGAAAATATTTGAATTAAAGGTATTGGTTTGAATTCATAAATTTTAATAAATATAGCTAGATACAGTAATACATGGAGATGTAAATGTGTGTGGGTGTATGTGTATGTTACCTTGCTCTATCCACTGAAATGGCCTGGGAACATGACCACTGTCATAGCAATGAGCACACTTAGCACCCATATCTCAATTTCTAAATACCAGTTTTCACAAAAACAAAGAGAGCTCTTTGGAAAAATGGCCAAATTCTGGAGTTTGAATTACGATACGAAGTGTTTCATACCAGAAAGTAAGGAAGTGCTCAAAGAAAGATGGTGATATGTCAAAAGGGCACAGAAGTCATCTTGGAAAAGCTTCCAAAAGAAAGCAAAACTGAGAATAATTTGAACATCAAAATAAATGATAGGAATGTATTATAACCCACTAAAAATACAGAACCATAATCCACAATGATTAAAGCAAATAAGCATGTAGATAAAAATTTGATGAAGAATGGGATATTTACATCCTTTCAAATATCTCCCCCCAAAATACTTACTAATCACAAAAGAGAAAATGAGTAACTTTTGAATGGAGAAATATGGCAGACATCACCTTAACCAAGTGATCAAAGTGAACATAGTCAGTGATAGCATAAATCAAAATTATTTGTCACCTGATAGAATGCAATGAGAAACATCTGTGATGTTCCTGCCACAGATGCATAACCTGAATCTAATCATAAGGAAGCACCATTAACCCAAATTGAGGCACATTTTACAAAATAATTGAACTGTAATTTTCAAAAGTGTCAGTATGAAAGTCAAGGAAAGACTAATGAACTCTTCAAGACTGAATGCATCTAGAGAGACATGATGACTAATGGCAATGTGTGTTTCCGAAGTGGACCCATAATTTCAACAATTGAATAGAGTTTGAAAATTAGACAGTAGTAATATCACAACATATCAATTGCTTAGGAAATGCCTGGAGCAAAGTATGCACTCATTAATTTTTAGCTGTGATGATGATGATGATGATGATGAAGATGATGGCTACAACAATGATGATGACGATGACTGAAGTACCACATGAGAAATATACTTAACAACTATCTACTCAATACCCTGGAATTCTGGAACAAAAATGTTCTTGATTTATATGTAGAAAACTGTTTCCCCCAGGTCTAATCAAATTAAATTGAGAGGTGAATATAAGTAAGTTATATTCTTTTTAGTCAACAGAGAAATAAAAACCATGTTGCCGGGTAATTCAACACTTGGGACCCAGGAATTGTAAATTACATTGTTTTCGTGAAAGTGAAAAACTTAGTCTTCTTCCAACAACCAAAGAAGAGGAATGAATATGAGAGTGGGAGGTTGAATTGTCCCAACATTGGAGTGTTGGGAACAATTCATTTAACCGTACAGCTGGAAGAGATAACAGTAAGCGTGCCAAGATACTTTCATAATGCCAATTTGGAAGACTGATCCCTCATTCTATTTTTCAAGGGAAAAATAAATACCAGTATAGTACTTGTACTCTTGTGTTGATCCTTGGTCATGTTTTCCAAAGTTTAGAGCTCCAAGTGTATCATCATTTGTATATAAGGAGGTCTTACGGGTATCCTCACTTACTCATGCTGCGATAATAGTGCTGTGGATTCTAGATATCCATCCACAGGTCATTGTTTCAACAATCCCGACCTAATGTAACACAACCTCAACCAAGGCGTATGCATAGAAATTAGTTCCATACCTGTCACAAAGGCATTGTCTGGAAACTATCTCACATTGTCTTAAGTTGTCATTTAGTGTAGATATGACCCTTTTAACATGTAATCCTCAACATGTTTGATTATCTGATTTTCCAGTGCCCCTCATATAAGACACAAGACATTACCGGTATAATCATGATGGTGAGAAAGTTGGTAGATGTGGAGGTGAGATGACAGAAACAGAGAGTAAGTCACAGCTGGCCGCCTGACAGATGGGAAGAAAAGATGAAAATACTGACACAGAAGTACTTTGTTGCATGTACAGAAAAGGGAAGCATAGTTAGGAAAGCACTAGACTAAGATTCTTAAGACTTGGGTTCTAGTCTTCCTTATTAGCTATGATAGGCCTTAAGGAAGTTAATTTCTTTCTCTTTACATCTGTAAAGTGGGGACACTAATAACTTCCCTATTTATCTGACAGAATTAAAGTGGGAACAATTTTATAATAAAAGAGTATATTAGGCTGGCTATGGTGGCTCATGCCTGTAATCCTAGCACTCTGGGAGGTGGAGGCAGGAGTTTGAAAACAGCCTGAGCAAGAGCAAGACCTCATCTCTACAAAAAATTGAAAAATTAGCCAGGCACAGTGTGCACACCTATAGTCCCAGCTACTCTAGGGGCTGAAGCAGAATAGCTTGAACTCAGAAGTTTGAGGTTGCAGTGAGCTATGATGACACCACTGCACCCTCGCCTGGGTGACAGAGCAAGATCCTGACTCAAAAATAAATAAATAAATAAATAGTATTTTATACTTTAAGTTTCTACACAAATGTAAAGTTTTGTTCTCTTACATGTTTATAATGTGGATTGTTCTTTAAATGACTTTAAAATATGTTAATCTCTGCTTAAGCCTACAGGGAAATATATAAAACATTTGTGAAGGATTTGCATTAAAGATCATCAAAATAAAACATAGAAATTATGGTAAAAAATTTAAGTGATAATAACTTGAGTGGCAAAATAAGTGATAAATCCCAAATAAGTGAAAATTCACTTAGCTGATTGTTTAGGATTTTGGGTTGTACGTGACAGAAATCTAACTAAAGGTAGGTGAAGCGCATACCTGAGAAGTCCACGATCGGGTTCAGAGTTCAGAACCAGGAATATGTTGGGATTGGCTCATATTTCATGGACATTGTCTTTATTCCTGAGCAGTCTCTTTGCATGTGGTGGCAAAGATGAATGAATCTGTGAATACATGCCTACTTTTTATTAAGGGTCATCTTAAGCCGTTCTAGAGAAGCATGAAAAGCTACTCTAGGTACACTGGGAGATTTATGCTTACTTTCCCTAATTTGTGATGAGTGGAACCCAGAGCTGGGATATACAATAATGTCCTGTAGTGCAAGGGTTGGTGTAGTATGACCATTGAGCTGAATCTGGTCTATAGCCTGCTTCCGTAAATAAAGTTTTATAGGAACACAACCATACCCATTCCTTACATATTTTCTATGGATGCTTTTGGTCTACAATGGCAAAGTTGAGTAGTTGTGACAGAGATCCCAGGGCTCACAACATCTGAAATGTTTACTCCCTGGCCCTTTACAGGAAGTGTGCAGAACCCTGCTCTAGGGGAATATGTGTTTCTTGCCTCAGCAATGAATTTCTTGGATTTGTTTTCTTATCTTTACAATGATGGTTGTAGGCTAGGTGATTCTTGAGATTTCTTTTTGAATGCTACTGTTTATTCTGGGAGAACTCTTTGGTTCTGTTCCTTCTGCTGCTCAAAGCACAATTTAATGCTCTGGAATTTCCTTCTCTCTTCTGCTAAACTCAAGACTCTTCAGATAGTGAAAATTCTGTTCCACCTTAGAAGTCACCAAAGTCACTTTCCCATATTAAGAGGAGCTGGATTCGAAGTTAACCATTCTGCCATACTCACTATGATTGAAAAGGTTTTATGCATTGTATGTACTGGAGCATGCACTCAGCCTCTTAGGTGGAAAGGGAAGAGTCTTCCAGAGCATATATTAGCATATGTGGGTCAGAAGCTCTTCTTTTTCATGGAGGGTGACAGAGCAAAGGTATGGGATGAGACGGTAGGCAAGGGAAGTAATAAAGAACCCTAGAATGTGAGAACAACAAAAAGACCTCTAAGGTTTAATCTCCCAATTATTTCCTTTAAAAATTAGGAAAGTTACAAGTCAGCTTTCACCTTCTTTATCAACTGTTTTGGCAATATTTTATGCTAATATTTGGCTTTAAAAGTCTCAAACAATAGGTTTTAAAAACCTCAGATGATAAAATTATAAAAATAAAGTTAAAACATATTAAATAAAGGCAAAATCCAGAATCAGCATCATCTTCTTCCTTTTTCATTCTTCTATTGGTGTTGGTTCTAATTTCTCAATCCAGTTAGGCAGTTATTCGCTTTTTATTACTTGCTTACTGATGACATTTGCCGTTTGTATTAATAGCAATAGTAATAGAACCATTGTCTATGTATTTATGGCCTTGTTTAATGTCTAATTATGTAGAAAAAGGATAGTGGCATTTTCCAATTGTGTAACCCTATAGCACCTTGATAGGGAACTATAGTTCATATGCTGTACCTGTTGTGTTTGTGCAGGGTGGGTCGGGGGCTTTAATATACAGCACGTTTCCTAATTGCCAGCCTTTTGGGGAGAGCTATACATTCATGTTAAGATATCAATATTTCTGTTTTAATGTAGAGTCAATTCAAAGTAGATGTAAGTGTTCATCTTTGCATGATACCAACAAAATTACTTAATTGTTGAAACTTGGAGCTTGAATCTAGACATTTTATATCATTTTAAGTATACCTTAGCCCTTTAAAGTATAAATATCCTCTATCTTCATCAACCTGAGAATAAAAATAAATATTTTTACAAGAAAAAAGCATGCCATAACAAATAACGACTTAATAAAGACAGACAAGGAATGGTCTCTGTAGAACAAGAGAAAATGGGGCCTCAGATACATTTGTTTCAAAGGAGTGTTATGAATGTAAAAAGCAGTCTGACCAAAAACAAAACAAAACAAAACAAAAACCCACAAAACGACATTTATGTTATTGCAAGACTAATGTTTCTTAGTAAATAAAAGAGTATAAATTGGTTTTAGTTGTTTCCATTTAATATTTATTAACTTTATTTTTATAATTATATCGCCGAGGGTTTTTACTTCAAGTACAATGTGATGATGTAATAGTTTTAAACAAGGCAAATGTGAACATCAGAAGTAAATGAAAAAAAGAGTGTGAAATGTTTAAAAGGTATAAATCTCAGTACAACAGCTCAGGTGAGCAAGAAATGTAACTTATTTTTTCTACATTTAAACCTAGTTTCATTTTTGAGGCTCTGAGGTCTTGGGGCTTCCATATCTTCTCGGCCTGGCATCCTCTCAATACTTGGATTTGTTCACAACTCAGAAGCTCTTGGAACCCATCATTTGGGGTTTTTATGGAGGTCCCACTAGGTAGATATGATTGATTAAATCACTGGCCATTGATGATTGGCTCAATCTGCAGCCTTTCTCTCCTCCTGAAGTGGGAAGTGAGGGGGTGGGGCTAAATTCCAACTCTCCAATCATGTTGTTGGTTCCTTTGGCAACCAGCCACATCCTGAAGCTATCAAGGGCCCACCAAGAGACACCTCTTTAACATAAACTCAGGTGTGATTGAAAAGGGCTTGTTATGAATAACAAAAGATGTTCCTTTCACCCCTATCACTCAGGAAATTCCAAGGTTTTTGGATGTCCTTATACTGGGAGCTGGGGGCAAAAATATTTATTATTAATATTTTAGAATATGCCAGGTGTGATACAGTAGGCAAATAAGACCTCAAAGAACCTCCCAGAGTATTCCATGGATCAACATGGTGAAGAATGAATGAAGGATTCTCCATGTGATCAAAAGTGGCCTAAAAATATTTGAGAACAAGTCAGAGCTAAAGAAGCCCTGTGGTAGAATGGAATGCATGGAAGACCCAGTGTAAAAGAAGACATCCCAGTCTCTCCCAACGTGGATGCATGCCAGTCTAGAAAGAGGCCAGTGTGGCTGTAGGGGCCATGGAAGACCAAAACCCCTCACAGCTCCACCCCCTTGACACCTTAGCTCTTCTATGTCATCCCCTAAAACTTAGGTGTGATGGGATTCAGGCCATGCTACCCCAAGATATCTCAAACTGAAGGAATTTGAGAAAACAGCAGAAGCAGGAAGGTTACTCTCACCTTCTCCCCTAAAGCAGGCCGTAAAACCTAAGGAGGATTCTCTGACCTTCCCCTGAAGCAGGTCCTAAGACCTTTGTTGGAGAGGTGTCCTCCCTATACCAAGAAGAAAGGAACATCCTTTTCTCTGAAAACACAAGGACACAAAGAAGAATCTGAACAAACAGGCCCTGCTAAGTTCTCCCCAGTTTATTGTCATTAGATCATACCCTTTTTGTCTTCTAATCATATTTCTGTATAACTGTCAACTTCTTCATCAAATGTAGCATAAAACACGTACAGGTTTTCCCATTTCTTTAGTTCTTCATTTCTTTAGGAAGTGTCCCATCTCGTGTAAACCTTAAATAAGTTTGTCTACTTTTTTCTTAGTCATCTGTCTTCTATTATAGAGGTCCCACTATAAACCATACTTTTATTAATATTGTGGCAGGATAATATTTTGAAATACTAGCTGATTATATAGTTGTCACCCATGAACCTGATGATGAGTGAGGAAGAGATGCGTCTTTTCCCTACAGGTGCAAAAGGGAAAGGGAGGAATCCTTGAGCTGAATGAAATTAAGGTCCAGGGACGAGAGGCTCAATAGTGAAATTAGGTTTGCATGTAGACGAATACATGCCTCTTTCATTTTAGATCTCTCAAACACCCAGATCTAACCAGCTATCTCTCAGAAGTTTGCAGAGCCTCAACACCACTGTTTCTCCTCCACTCTCCCCTCTTCTGCGTGGGGAAACTTTGCGTAGTGTGGGAGTAAGATGTCGTGTCTCTCCTTATTGAGTACACTCTCAAGACCATTGCGTATTATTATTTTTTCCATTCCTTCCTGAGAACTAGACTTTTTAAAACAAGAATTGACTCCATTTATCTTTTTCTTTCAGCCTTCTGCTGGGGTATGCCTTCTCTAAAGCAATGCATAAAAAATGTTTTAGCTGAATAAATGGAGCAAGGATCAAGGAGGACAAGCCAATATTTCAAAATATTATTCTGCCATAAATAAAAGTATGGTTTATATGACAACGGTGGGGGTAGGGGTTACAGGGTGATGAAATGCCCACCTTATTCACTACTGCTAGCTCCTTGGCCTTCCAGGTGCTGGGGAGGAACGCCACAGAGGCAGAATCAGGAGAGGGGCCGAAACTCCTCTCGCCTTGCAGGGCCATTATAGTATTGCCTGAAATCAGATTCAGTTTCAAGCTCCAGAGTGAACTGCAAAAGTGTGGGCTTTGCTGTGTGCGTGTGCTGTGAGCTGACTGCCGGGCCCCAGTGGAATGATGGAGAGAGAGAGACGGGTATTGACGAGGAGGCGGAAGCACCGTCGCAAGTCCTGACTCTCTCTCACTAGCGGAGTCTTCAATTCTGTATTTAGTACTTGCCTTCTTTATACCTCATCTTAAAAATTATAATAAACAAGTGGGCTGATTTTCAACACATCGTCCAGTTTTATTCTGAATTGAATATGGATACCTATCAGGAAAATTTGGGGTAAAAGATAAAGATCTGGTCCCTGAAAATATAGGGAATGTCAGGTTACGGAGGGTCACTAGAACCCCAGCGCAGGGTAGAGTTAAATGGAGTGCTCTTTGGCAAATAAACTTTCCTTACTTAGCATGTTTCTTAAAGCTGAACATGGGCACATTTTTCTTCTAACCTCAGCCGGGCTTACTTGTTCATTTGTCGTATGTTTAGGTTATACCCAAGCCCACATGCAATTATGACCTGCTCCAGCCTTCAAGGGGCTCATTCTTTTTTTTTTTATTTCAGCATATTATGGGGGTACAGATATTTAGGTTACATATGTTGCCCTTGCCTCCCCACCCGCCGCCAAGTCCGAGTTTCAAGCGTGTCCATCCTTTGGATGGTGCGCATTGCACACTTTGCGTATGCAAATACCCGTCCCCTCCTTCCCCCTCCCCCCTGCCCGACATCCAATAAATATTATTCTTATATGTGCACTTATGTGTTGATCAGTTAATACCAATTTGGTGGTGAGTACATGTGGTGCTTGTTTTTTCATTCTTGGGATACTTCACTTAGTAGAATGTGTTCCAGCTCTATCCAGGAGTATACAAGAGGTGCTGTATCACCATTGTTTCTTAAAGCTGAATAGTACTCCATGGTATACATATACCACAGTTTATTAATCCACTCATG
>CAUYSK010000264.1:0-39971 GCA_963575035.1 Avahi laniger | reverse complement strand
ACCTCAAATTCCTGGGCTCAGGCGATCCTACCGCCTCAGCCTCCCGAGTAGCTGGGACTACAGGCATGTACCACCATGCCCGGCTAATTTTTTCTATATATTTTTAGTTGTCCAATTAATTTCTTTCTATTTTTAGTAGAGTCTTGCTCTTGCTCAGGCTGGTTTCGAACTCCTGAGCTCAAACAATCTGCCCACCTCGATACTTTGAACCATGCCTACACACCAGCTATTTAAAAAGTCTAACAAAAGGGTCTGAACGAAGGCAGCTTCGTGCAGTAGTTGCTGAGAGCACCATCTCTGGAGCCACCCCCAAGTCTAGCTCCGCTTCCGTGAACCTCAGGCAAGACCTTTCTGCACCTCCGTCTCCTCATCTGGCAAATGAAGGTAATAATAACGCTTGCCTCAGAGGACCGCAAGTGTTGAGAACAATGCCTGGCACGTATTGTGTTAGGTTTTTGTTAACTTTAAAAAGGCAGCGATCGGGTGGAAGAGCAGCTATGAGGGAGGAGGAAATGAAGTCAATTTTTGGCAAGTTGAAAATGAGGCAGAGATGTCCAGTGGGCGATTTGACGTGGGGAGAGCCGTTGGCGTAACATTCAGATTCAGGAGGAAGCAGTATGTGGCTGCTGGCTGAAGCCAGGGAAGCAGATAAAATCCTCTGGGGAGAGTGTCTGATGTGGGAACACAGCTCAGGACCAAACCTTGGTGACCGTGAGCCACTAAAGATCAGGGAGAATAAAGCAGGAGTCAGTGAAGGAAACTGAAGACGCAGCAGAAGATGCAGGACAGCGACACCGGCAGGAACTGTGCTGACAGATGGGGGCACAGGCAGCTTGAGGACAGGCCAGGGTGTCTGCAGATGGCAAGGGTCCCCTCACTGTGAGAGGGTGAAAGCCAGTCAGCTACGAGCTGAGGAGGAAAGGGGGTAGAAGTGAGACAGGCTCTGAAGGAAAGGAAAGAGAGACAGGGATGGAATAGTGTCTTAGGGTTGTGGGGACAAGACTTGGGGTGCAGCCTAGGAGGCTGGGAGAGGTTCAGTTTGGAGAGGGCTGGGCGCATGGCGGGAGAAGGCAGCTTACTGTTTTTTATGTGGAGAGTGATGCAGCTGCTGCCAGCCGGTGTGAGGCAGATGTCAGATCCCAGAAGGCACCCCAACTCCTCGGTCTCCAGGAGGCATCGATAGCAGCGCAGGTATTTGGGGAATTGATGTGGTTGAGGGGGTTCCTGATTGACAGGAACAAGCTTACCTAGAATACAGAGAAGCACTGACCCCACCCCCACTTGATTCCAGCCTGGTCAAAGCCACTCTTCCCTCCACAGCTCCCCAACTCAGAAAACCATAAAGTCACCAATTCTTCAAAGCCAGGTCATCAGAAGCTTTAGTCCTCATTAAAATCTCCCTTCTCTGCTCTTATGTCACCAGAGATGAGGAACTCAATTAATTAATTCACTCATTCATTCATTCAACAAGTATTCGAGGGGCTAACATGTGCCCAGCACTCTGCAAGCTTCTAAATTCAAAGGTTAGGCTGAGGCAGCCCATTCCAGCCCTGGGCAGCCCTGTTAGGGCAATTCCCCACCCTCCTGGACTCTCTTTTGAACATGCTTTCTTAATCTATAATATTCAAAAGTAAAAACGAGAGTGCATCGCAGGACAGGAAGAGTCTCTGCTTCATGTAGACAGGAGACTTCAAGCAGCCAGGGGCTGTGTTCTTTGATTTTGGTGTCCTGTGACTGGACAGACCCATATTAAACTTTGTCCAACAAAGTCCCCATTCTCCTCTTCCCTCCCCAACTGCATGCACATACGTCTCCCTCTTTCTCTGGCCCTGGGCCCAGACCACATATTAATGAATCCTCAGACCCAGCAGAGCACTTGGTGCGAGGCAGAGGCAAATTCTCAACAAACACTTTGAGTCCTATTTCTCTGTAGGTGGTGCTTTGCAGCCAAGTGAGGAGCATACCAAGCTGGATTCAGTCTTGTTCTACCTTGTGGATTCTGGTTCTGTCATCTGGCATGCTCCCCAACCCTCCCTATTCTGTTGCCCTCAGATTTGGAGATCATCCCTTCAGTATCTCCATTGAGGTCACTGCTGTGGAGTGAGATAGGCCTGGAGTGGTCACTAGAAATCTCCCTCAGGGTGAACATCAGTCCATTAGCAGTTCCCAGACATTTTCCCACTAAACCTACCCATCTCATCTCTCCTCCTGCCTGGGTTTACCTGAGCATCTTGGGCAGATGTACCCAAATGCTTGGTGTCTGTGGGTTTCTCCATCCAGCAGGCCAGGAGACCCTTCTAATCCCTTGGAGCCACTTACCAAACACCAAGCTCCTCATGACCAGCACTATTAAGAGGACCACGTACAGGCCTTGGAGGGTTCTGCGGGGACCCAGGGGCTCCAGACTGCAGCTCCCTGCAGGGCCTGCCATGCAACACATGACTGCCCACTGGCCTCTAGTTTGGGCTTATATTAGTGGAAGGAAGGTTAGCCAAGAGGAAGGGGAGAGGCAACACCAGTTCAGGGTGAAAATCAGTGCCAGAGCAGCCAGAGGGACAGAGTGTCCTCACCCACAATCGCTCTGGGGTATAACATCCTGGCTTGGGGGCAGGGGCCCAGCAAAGGAGAACAAGAGGGGGAAATTTCTTTCATGGTCATTCAACAGACGTTTATTCAATCCCTGCAGCAGGTGTTGGGAATGCAACAGTGCACACGGTCCCTGCACAGGGTACAGTCTAGCGGGGGAGGCAAGTCAACAGGCCATGACTGGGGGAGGGCAGAGTACTGGCAGGAGCACCTGGACAGTGGAAACCACTGGCCAAAGGGATTTCAGCACAGGAATGACATGATCAGATTTCTGTTTGTAAAAGATTACCGTGCTGCATGCTGGAGAATAAAAGGGTCAGGAGTGGAGGCCGGGAAATAGGAAGCTGTTCCTGAGTCCGGTCACAAGATGGCGACCTGACCTAGCAGAAGAGAGACCAGGACGCCGCGGCGTGACGATGCTCTGACATGTATTAGAAGAGAGACTAGACAGGTTTGGTGTTAAGCTGAACGCAGAGTGAGGGAGGGGGTCAGGCTTGCACAAAAGCATGACTAGTGGGACCATTTTCCAGGATGGGAAAGATGTGGTACTGTCAGACATCCAAAAGCGAGGACACCTGAATCCCAGCGACCCGTACTCAGCGGGTGCCCGCTGGGGTTCCGGAAACCCAGCGCCTTCCCCCACTCCATCCCGTTTTCTCCTGCCCCGCCTACGCCCAGCTGTGAGCCAGTGGTCTGACCTCCGGCGCCCACGGGACCTGGCGCTGCGCGTTCGCTCTCCGCGCCTGACTGCTCCTCAGAGCTCCGGGAGGACGCGGGGGTGGCCCTTGCCTCGCTCCGCTGTTCTCCGCAGGAAACCCGGGAAGCACGAGCGGCGCGACCGGACCTCAGCCTCGGGCCCCGGCGGACACCCGGCAGGTGGCGCTTTAGTGCCGCCATCGCTCCGGGCGGATTCGGAGCCCTGGGCTGCAGGCGCCCGGCCTGTCCCCGCGCTGGGGCCCCGCTGGGCTTCCCCGCCTCGCCTGCTTCGTCCCCAACTCGCCAGGTCAGTGGCAGAATCCGAGAGACTTCGAGTTTTTACTTTTAGGGACGTTGGACTGTGGGAAGTCCTCAGCGTCCAGGAACGGACACCACCTGTTCCAATTTCCCGTCTGGAGGTTCGGAGTGCGGCTCTGAAGTCGGGCTCCCTGCTGCCGCCCAAACTGTCCAAGAATCGTGGGGTCTTGGGTAGTTTGAGGAGGGGGAAGACGAGAAGAAACGGACAGGAGACGCCCGCCAAGGAAGACATCGGGAAGGAAGAAACACGAGAGGAAAACGCACGCCACGGTGCGCCTCACAAGAGCCTGGGAATGAATGAAATTTTAAAATTGCTTTAGAGAAAAGCCAGAGTAACGGAGACCTGGGGAGGAGCGCCTGGCACCTGCATAAATGTCTGCTGAATGAGTGACTGCACAGCGATAGAGGGCAAAGGAAAAGCAGAGGGGCCTTACAGCCCCCTCTGAACCCCTCGCTCGGATATAACCGCAACCGAAAGGCCGGGGGCTGGGGATAGGCGGGAAGGAGCTCCCGGAGCGGTCACCCTGGGAGGCCCGGGAGCCTTTGCTGGGCCCCGAGAGCAGCCTGGAGGGAAGACACCGGCAGTACTGCGGGTGGGGCGGGGCCTTCTTGGGAGGGGGTGTGGTCTCAAAGTCATTAATCCCGCCCTTGCTTCGTTTCGCGGCTAGTGCGCGGGAAGACGCCCGAGAGTTTGTTTCTATGGTGACGGGTTCAGCGCTGGCTTTCCTGGGGTGAAGAGGCGGGGCGTTGCAACAGTCGCCATGGTGACGGCAGCGGATGGCGGTATCTCTGCTGAGTGCCCCTCTCTCGGGACAATGGCTACCTGACGGTAAGCCCCCGAGTGACGAAACAAAGGAGGTGGGGCCTGAGGACCGAACAACAAATTAAGGGAATCAGGCGAGGCAGGCGAGGGGCGGCCTACAAATTATAGCCAGGCGAGGGCCAAGTTCTACAGGGGCAGCCGCCAGAGACTGCTGGAGAGGAACCAGACGAGGGTCTTAACCTGAAAATAAGTGAATGACTAGGTTCGTGAGGGAGCCACGGTGCTTTGTTGATTGGATGGGTGGATGAAGGATCTGGCTATCCCTGACACCTGGGCCCCCCACCCTCTTGGGCCCTCCACGCTCCGCTGCCCCACGCTCTGGTGCCCACTCCCACTTGTGACAGCTGTGCTGGAAACACATGCCTCTCCCAGGGGCGTGCAGCAAACCTTCAACCCAAACGAGCAGCCCAGAGCCTAGCGGAGCTCCTCACTCTGGGAGCAGCGCAGGGCGGAACCTGGGTCAATGAGGTAGGGTAGGATAAGGCCTGGGCCAGCCTGGGACCACCTCTTCTTTCCAGGTTTCCCAGCCAGGGTCTAACTTCCCTTTCTACCAGCCTCCATCTTCTCTCCCAGTTTGCCCAGCTCCTCCGGGTGCCTGGGCGTTCAAGCCTCACATGGTGCCCAGTATAGCAGGGTCCAGAGCCCAAGCAGCTGTAGGGTCTGCATCTCAGCTAATCACGCCCTGGGACTGCTGGAACTTTGCTATTAATATATAGGGTGAGAAGTGGTGCCACCCCAGCGTGGGGTTAGTTCTGAAAACAAACACAGCTGCTCTGAGCCTTATCAGGTGTGGTGTGATCTCAAGTAGACTGAGGCCCCTGGGTGCAATGGTCCAGACCTCACATTTTGAACCTCCCTCTCCCTACCCACTTTCGGTATTTAAGGGCCCCTCATGGCATCTACTGGTCTCTACAGAACATGCAAGAAAATGGAGTCCTTCATCTCCAGGGTCTAAGAGGTAGCACTGGGTGCCCCCTATTTGCATTTAAGGAGGTTCCTTTACTTGAACAAAAGCTTGGTTTCCAGGGGATTAACTGTCCTGTTGGATCTGGGAGGTTGAGATTGAGAACTATGTGGGTAATCCCAGAGCTTCAGGTCCCACACTTCCCACCCTGTTTGGCCCCTGGAATGAGACAGAGGAGACACTGATATCAGCTCTCCACCTGCTGTTGGCTAAATATGGAGCATTCTGGAGCTGTGGTCACCTCCCCTCTTCTAACCCCAAATTTCAGACATCACATCACCCGGTAAGTCTCAGGTCTCCCCTTCCAGTGGAGACTCAGTATGGCTTCCCTTAAGGAGCTGATGGGGACAGACAGCCTCTGTCCCTGAGATTATAAGGGAGCTTCAAGCATTGAGGTTGGAGGAAGCACAGAAATTAGCCAGAGACTGTATCTAGGACATCAGAACATCGTCAACCAAGTTAAGCATCTTGTTTAAAACAATGGGCCCAAGGTGGTATACTGGGACCTTTCATCTGGAAAAGAGCTTTCCAAAGGAAGAAGGTGGCCAGGCAACACACCGATGGGAGGAAGGGGGACTTATTCTGTTCTATAAGGTCCAAGTTATGGGGAACCAATTTCCTCAGGTTCAACTTAAGCATTTTCTTCTAACAGAGCTGTCCAAAAGGTGATGTATGGCACTGGGAGGACACGAGTCCTTGGCACCGGACCCTTAGTCCCTGGCAGGCCCTGCGTTTGCTGAATTACAAAAAGGCTGTGAGCAGAGACTTGACGGCATGGCAAGGAGGGTGTGCAGGGTTTGCTGCATGGGACATGGGGAGCAGGCCATTGCTCACTCCCAGGACAACAGGAACTGAGCAAAGGAAACTGCGGGTGCTGATAGTGACACCATGCAACTTAGACCTGGAAATCAGATACTAAAAGTACTTTGTAAACAAATCTCAAGAGGGGGCAAGCATGGCTTCGGGGCAGTTGTATGCAGGAAGGACTGAGGAAGGAGGGCCGGGGAGGCTGCACAGTAGTGATGATGATATTGGGCATGCCAGGGAAGTATTGAGGGTTGGGGACCCACAGCATGAGGACAGTTCAGGTTGGGGGCTGAAGGCCTGGGGGGGACACAGAGACAGGAAGGGTTAAACCAGCTATCTGGAGTTGGGGTTTCCCAAAGTCCAGCCCTTTGGGGCCTCTGCCCTCCCCAATATCAGCCCCTGGCTTCCTGGACACTTGGGAAGTCACACAATTAGCCGGATAGTAGAAAAAATATCTTTTTATTAATTATTAGGAATAATCCATTCATTTAATGTAGGGTATGTGTCGGAGAAGGGTAAGTACTGCCACATAGATGAGGGGGACGTGCAAGAGGAACAGTGGTGAGAAGGGGCACGGGTCCCCCACTTTCCACAAACTATAAACAGCAACATGAACACAGAGAATCACAAATAAGAGGGTCTTTCTCATGTCTCCTCTCATCCCATTCTTCCAGAATGAGTCTCAGTATGGTCCCTAGAGGTGCCACGGCATCTGGAAGTTCTGAGCCGGGAGTGGGGTGCAGTGTGTGGCCTCAAAGTTGTGCAGATGCTTCCGAGCCTGAGGAAAGGGGGCAGGACAGGTAGGTGCAGGGCACTGTAGGGAGCAGCAGCCTCCAGACACCCTCCCCACCCCTCTTGGAACCCACCACTTACTTTACAAAAACTACCCCTTCCAATGTCCCCAATCCCCCTAGTGAGTCCTGGCCATTCAGACACCCGTCCCTGCTTCCCGCTCCTTAGCTCACCAGAAACAAAGCCAGCTGCCGCCGCCCATCTGCACTCATGTCCTCCCCTGCGGAGAGGAGGTGCTCAAATACAGGCCGTGCAGCTGGGTTTTCATCCCCTTCCCGGGCTCCTCCTGTTCCCTCTCCTGTCCCAGGACCTCCTTACCCACACTCCAGGGGAAGTCAGACCCGTGTTCCGCCTGGTAGGAGCGGAGGACAGACAGACACCAGTCCTCATCCACCTCCCACTGGCTGTAAACTGAGGCTGGTCAGGGAGAGAGGAGGGCCTGTCAGCACCTGGCCTTGCCAGGCCCCACCCAAAAGCCTCACCAGATGCCCTCACCTTCCTCCAGCTGTGAGGAGGCCTCCAACCACTGTCTCGCCACCCAGAGACCCTCCTCTGCCATCACGCAGGGGTACCTACAGAGGGAGTGCCAGGACAGGAGGTCAGGACGGAATTCTCTTCACTCCTCATCCCTGAACTTTCCTCCCTCCTTCCTTGTGCTGGCATCAGTGCCTATGTGTGCACCTGTGCCCCTCCAGCACACACACGCCCTGCTCTCACCGATGCTGCAGGAGCTTCAGCAGAAGGTCATTGCCTCGGTTGGACATGACGTCCTCAGGAACCCTGGGGGTGAGAAGAATGTACCCTGGGGGTTGAGGCTGGAGGCTGGGGAGGAAGGGTGTGGGTACTGGGTTCCTGGTGGGCAGAGGTGGAGGGGCAAGTTCCTAGCCACCTCTGGGATGCGGAAAGGGCAGAGGCTCCCAGGCACTCACGTGGTGGTGATGATCTCATCCTTGGTTCTCCGGATCAGCAGCACAGGGCCCTGGTACCTTCAGAAGACAAGAGCAGTGAGAAGGAGAGCTCAGAGGGAGACAAGTGACAACTGGCCCGCCCCCATCCCTGCACTGGTAGCGTTCTTACCCCTACAACAGCAGAGCCCTGTGGGCTAGCCCTTCACCCAGGGGTAAGAGTCAGAATATTTAAGAATGGGCATTGCTCAAAGTCTGGCTCTGCTGGGAGACCCTGCTGTGCCAGGCACTAACCCTTTGGTTGCCAGATCATGAGGAGGTCCAGAGTCTTAGGGAATCTGGGAAGGGTTAGGCCAGGTGGGGCGGTGGCAGGGTCACTCAGGGAATGGGGGACAGTGGCCATATCCCAGCTTGCACTGTAGTACTAATTCCAGCGTAAGAACACCCAGCAGAGCTGGGGGGTGGGTAGGAGATGCCACACACTGGCTGCCCTCACCTGCACAGCTGCTCCGCGTTGTTTAGATTGAGATGCTGCCTCACAGTCCTGGTCACCAGGCCCCCTGCAGTGGGATTAAGGTGAAGGGACAGCAGAGACAAAGCCCTTGCCCAATATAAAGGCCCCCATTGTTCGCAGAGAGAGAAAACAGAGGCCCCCAGACAGAGGAGTTCTGCTTCTCAACAATGGGGTGACCTATTCCCACCCATGGAAAAGGGAACCACTTCCAGTCAGAACACTCCCAGTTCCAACCCAGCCCTTCCCTCAAAGAGGAAGCCTGGCAGCTGTACTTACTCCAACTGTCCGGCATGACCTTCAAGGCCAGGGGAACCAGGTCATCGAAGGAGGCATCCAGGATCACAGCGCTAACGTCTGGGTAGGACATGGCTGCCCACGTGGCTGGTACCAGGACAGGGAAGAAGGACGACGGGTACAAGGGGCTCTTCCCCTCCTCCCCACCACCCCGTCCTCATCCCACTGACCCTACGGGCTAACCCTACTGCTATGGGTTTTTTTGTTTTATTTCCCCGAGACACGGTCTCGCTCTGTTGCCCTGGCTACAGTGCAGTGGTGTCATCATAGCTCACTGCAACGTCAAACTCCTGGGCTCAAGGGATGATCCTGCCTCAGCCTCCCAAGTAGCTGGGACTACAGGCATGTGGCCGGCTACTTTTTCTATTTTTTGTAGAGATGGGGTCTTGCTCTTGCTCAGGCTGGTCTTGAACTCCTGAGCTCAAGCAATCCTCCCACCTTGGCCTCCCAGAGTGCTAGGATTACAGGTGTGAGCCACCGTGCCTGGCCAACTATGGGGTTTTTCTGAGATGGGGACTCACTATGGTGCCCAGGCTGGTCTCAAACTACTCTTCGCCTCAAGCAATCCTCCTACTATGTTATTCCCTGGTGTCTCCTCAACCCCCATTTCACTTGGCCAAAGCCCTCTCTGGAGAGGGTGGAGAGAGAACACTAAAGTGTGCTGAAGACAACTGGCAGAGGAGACATTCACTTTCCCTGATCTCCCCACCGCAGGACAGGGGTCTATTGCTCATTTTAATGATGGGGCACAGGGTAGAAGGGGATGTGAGGAGTATACAAATAGGGTTCCTTCTTCCAGGCCTACTCAGAGATTCTACTTCCTCCGTCTTCTTAAGCCTCCGCCCCACTCTAGGGCCACCAGCGCATTTCCCCACCTTTGCGGGGTGGGCATGAATGTGTCTACAGTGGGGGGTGGGGGGAGGCTAGTACCAGTGAAGCCGCCGATGGACCAGGCGTAGATGATGATGTCCTGGGGCTGGAAGCCCAGACGGTGGATGGCAAACTGGACCACCACATCCATAGCATTGGCCTCATTCTGAGGGAACGGCACCCCCTGCAGGATGAAGGGCAAAGGCAGGAGTGGGTCAGCACCAAAACCCTGGCTCACCTGCCACCTGCACCCTCCCAGGGGACTCTTCCTGCAGCCACATGCAACAGACAGAGATGGTACAGAAGGGTGGCGAGAGGGGGCTGTTGTCTCCTGCAGACAGACATTTACAGTGAGATCTACCTCCTCCCCTCCCACCAACCCCCACTATAAGAAAGGGGGTGTGGCATCCCAGCCCCCAGAGCCCAGGCCACAGGTGAGTGGGAGGCTCCCAAAGAAATGTACACCCCGCCTTCCTCCCTCTAATGGCTGACCAGAGGGAGACAGGAATAATTCAGGAAAAGGTGGGGATTCCTGAGAGTCTCACCGTGCTTCCAGCAAAGCCTGGATGATTCCAGCCCAGGACTGAATACCCAGCTGTAATACAGGGGGAGGAGGGATTGAGACCTCTCTCCAGCCCTGGGGGAAAGAACAGCAGAAGTGCCCCCACCCCAGCTCAGAGGCACATAACTCCAAGCCTTCCCAGAATAGGGAGATGACACCAAAGTTGTGAGGCAGCGGAAGGGAGAGCTGTGTGGCTGCGTGTGGGGCGTGTGTGGAGAGCGATGGAGAGCCTACCTAATAACGTCCGGCACGGCACCGCGCCGGGCAGGGATGTAAGGTTATCAAAGCAAAGGGGGAGTGGACCTTTCCCAAAGGTGAGAAACAAACCTCACCCAGGGGAAGTGGAGGCTGGGGGAAGTCAGATCAGCGTGGGCGGTGGGGACATTCTGTTCCAAGGGACAGAGAGAAGAGGGCTGGGCCCTACCTTCCAGGGGTGTGGAGACGCAGCCCACCTCATAGAACCCTGCATTCCCCTCGCAGCAGATCACCTAGGAAGGAGGCAGGAAGGAAGGGCTGGGAGGGAGCCAAGCTGGGACTGAAAGCCCCCTCTGGGCAGGGAGGACAACCTGTGGAGAGCTTCGCAGGCAAGAGGAAAGGGCAGGTTGCTGTTCTCTCCAAGGGGAGTGGAAACCTCGCATTCCACATGGTCAGTAAGACCAGAAGCAAAGTGGTTGCAAATGCTCGGCAAACAGGGCCCTCCGAGGAAGACGACTCATGCTGAATCGCTCAGCCGCCAGCACGGTGTCCACTTCTCCTTGGACACCGCCAGGTGGGCATCTCTCAGTAATGGGACTATGGATGTGTTTTTCCCTTTATAGTTTTTAGGTCTGTTTTTTCTGTAACTGTTTCTGTGGTGCGGTGTGCTGACTGCTTCCCTCTCCCTCCCTGGGCCAATCTCATGGTCACATGAGCTCTAATTCCAGGGTGCCCCAAGCGGCAGCCACAGATGGTGGAATTTGCATGAACTCTCAGAGCAGATGGGCAGAGCTAGGACCAGAACCCAGCTCCCTAGACTCCTGGCATAGTGCTCTTTCCAGGGCTGCTGCATGGAGGTAGGAGATTCTGGAACCAGGCTGCCTGGCTCTACCACTTCCTGTGTGACCTGGGAAAGTTTTTCTGTGCCTCAGTTTCATCACCTGTCAAACGGGCTAATATAAATAGTACCTATCTCTCAGGACTGTTGTGAGGATTAACTATATGCCTTGCATGTGGTAAGTGCCATCTAAGTGGTGACTATTATGATTACTATGTTTTGGTCCTTGAATGTCAACTCTTATTTCTTTGTCTATTTCCCTATTGCAGGGGGGTTTTTCTACATCAAGAGGTCTTGAGGGTGGAGCTGGGAGACGGGATTATCCCCAGTTGTGGTTCCATAGGAAAGATGCTGTAAGACTGGGGTCCCAGAACCTCTACTGCCTTCCCCACAATCCACTTTTGGGCTCCCTGCCCCCTCTCACCAGCTTCTGTCCCTGGGGCTCAGCTGTCCCTCGCCGGTCCACAAACATGGTGTCAATCTCATTGCCATCACAGGCCAGCAGCTTAGCCCGGCGCCCGTTACACTGAGTGGAGATGAAATGGCCAGGTTGGGAGGGGTAGGAGGCCATATCCCCAGCAGGGAGAAGGGCTGGCAGGCGGGGCGGGGGAGCCTCACCTCTTCCACCAGCCGGGCCTGGCCCTGCAGCAGTACAGGCATGAGGGCCTTCTGGAGCAGGTACACAGAGCCCGGATACAGCATCCGGCGCCCCAGGGTGTGCGCCACCAGGTAGCTGTGGGGAACATAGGTTAACAAACCCCTAACCCCAGTAGGGCTGGGGACTGTGCTCAGGATGGCCCCAGTCCTGGCACTCACAGACTCTGGGGCCTGCTTCACCCTTGACTGTCTCAGCTTCACTTTCCTCTTTCAGGACTTAATTAAATAATATGTGTACCAGGCTAGTATTTTTCAAACTTTTTGTTACTGCGAACTTTGTAAGATGAATATTTTATATTGTAGCCCAACATATACATATACATATGTATATAATTCTGAGAGTTTTATAACACTTTCTACATATAAATAAGTAAAAGCAAACTTATTACCAAATACGATTCTGTTAATATATGAAGATAATGTTTTAAAGTCCCCAAATAAATAACACTTGAAAAAATGATGGTAGTAATCTACTAAAGCGATTTCAAGGTTCACTAAGGGGTTAAGATCTGTAGTTTGAAAGACACCAAACACCACAAACCCCACTGGGGCAGGGACCTGGCTGTTCTGTCCACTGTGTTGTGTCCAATACCCACCACACAGTGCACTCCCAGAGCATGGCGCAGAGGAGGGACTTAATAAATATTTATTTGCCCTAGATATCTTGACTTAATCACTATGTATTATGTGCATGTAACAAAATCTCACATGTACCCCATGCATTTATACAAACAAAAAATGAATCTAAAAAAATATTTACTAAACAAAGGTTCTAATCTACACAGGTAAGGTATGGTAGGTGCTGTTCCTAAAAGATAAGTAACCACTTCCAGTTAATCCTGAAGTGGCATTTTTTCCCCAGAACAGCACTGTTCAACCCCATGCAGCATCCCCTTCAAAACCTCAGATGTGGCTTGTCCCCGACAAACCACTGTCAATAACCAACCACTAAGTCCACCCCCTTCCTTGGTATTCCAGAACCTGCCTCCTTACTCCCAGAAATAGAAAATTCCCAGTGTCTGCTCCATTGTAAGATATAAATGGTTACTGTCGTTACTTCTGACATCAGCAGTACCCACGACTGAGCTTTATTTGGGCTTTCCCGTGTGCTCTCAGGCACCCAGGCAAGGAAGGGAGCCCTTCAGAGCATGACCCCACTTAATCTCCTCAGTAACCCCATAAGGCAGGCTACTCACAGATGCAGAAACTGAGGCACAGGGCCAAGGGGGAATAATCATGGAGCAGAGGGGCAGGATGGGTCCACAGCAGCCACTGGAGCCTGCTCCAGCTACAGGTCTCTGTCTCCTCCCCACCCCCAACCCCACGGCTCCCTCTTAGCCTCACTGAAGGAGCTTTTGCGTCAGACAGGCCTGTGTTCATCTCCCAGTTCTTCATTCACTACCTGTGAGACTCTGGACCTCTCTGAACCTCTTTTCTTCACACATAAATATGAATAAAAACTATTTTGCCACAAACGACACACACAAAGCATGCAGCATTAGCCCCACTAAACGACAGTCATTTTACAATAGAGGGCCCCGTCCCAGAGCCCTCAGCCCATGTCCCCTCCATCCCAGCTGGCCTCTCCTCCCTGCCACTTCCCACCTGGTGATCTGACAAGGCAGCTTCTTAACACGGTTGAGGAGGGTGTCTGCTGTCCCCCGGTGCAGGGGCTCTGGGCGAAGCAGGGCCACACCCCGGCGGGAAGGGCCCCCTCGGGACTCCTTCCTAAGGAAGGGAAAGACACGGGAGGAAGGGGTCAGGAGCAGTGAGCTGGACATCTGAGGTCCAGAGGACAGTGGGGGCCTAGGAATGAGGAAATGGTGCTAGAAGGCTGGGACCTGAGAGGGGATGTAGGCGGGCGGGCAGGGCAGGGATTACCTAAGACGGTTCCAGGGGAAGGGATAGAGCAAAAGAACTGGGGCCTCACCGGCTGCTGGGCTCCTCCCAGTGGAAGTCGACTGGCCAGCTCCTGAAGTCAAAGTTGTAGTTGGAGAGCTGCCTCTGAGGTGGGCAGGGAGCGAAAGAGGAGGGGGGGCAAAGGAGAATTGAGAACTGAGGGGAGGCACGCCAACCCTCAGCACCCTCATCCAGGGACCTCCCAGTTCTCAGATGGGAAAGCTCTAACAAGACCAGGAAGTTGGGCAAGACAGAGTGTCCCATCAATCAGGACCTGCCTGCCCTCTTCCAAGCTCGGAACCCAACACTCTGCTCTTCTAAAAACCTAAGACTGACCCACCCCCAGGAGGGGCAGAGGTGCTGGTGCTCCTGAGTGAGGGGGTGGGGCTGCTCATGCTCTCTTCCCCACCTGGATCCTTTATATGGGGCTGTCTTAGAGGCTCAGAAATCCTCCAGCAGATCAAACTGTCGGTCCCAAGGTTGAGTGAGAGGAGGGCAGTCACGTCTAAGTGGGCTCCTTTGCACCTGGGGCCACCTCTTGAATGAAACTCTGACTGTTCCATCCTCACAACCACCTCCCTTCCATCAACTCCTGCAGCCATGGGCCAGCTGCCCTCCAAACCATCTGTGCCTCCAGATACCCCACTGAGTCAGTCCACATGCTTATTGAGGGCAGTGGGAGCTGTGTCTTAATACCTGGCTGTATTCCTTCTCCTAACCTCAGAACTCCCAGCACTCTATTTTGAGGGTTGTTTTTTATTTTCTGTTACAGAAATTTTTTGACATTTCAAAAATAACTTGACTAAGAGCAATAGAAAAATTATACAAAAAGGTAAATGACAAAATAAAACAAAATGGAAAAAAAGCAAATTTCAGGCAGGCTTTGCTCAGACCTGCACTCGAATCCAGACTAAGCCATTTCCTTGCTCTGTGACTCAGCATGGGTCACTTAACCTCTTTTTGCCTCTGTTTCCTCAGATGTACAAAGGAGGGTAATAAAGCCACCGCATGCGGTCGTTGTGAGGATTAGAAAGGACATATGCAAAATGCCTCAGACAGCAGCGTGGTGTAGAGCATCATTATATAGCTCCATAAATGGTGGTGTGGAGTAACCAGTAATGCGATGACGGTGGTCACAGCTGTTTGATCCCAGAAACCCCCTCATAATAGGAAAGAGGTTTATGGGGCACCAAAGCCCCTCCTCAAAGATAATCATACTCCAGCACCAGCTGGCACAACTCCCAGGACACTGAGCCCTGGCTTTTCTCCCTCCTGGCGCCACGCTGTGCTCCCAGGCACAGGAGTGCACATGGCTGTCCATCTTGTCTCATCCCCAAACAAACCTAGCATGGTGTTCAACACACACAACAAAACTAAACAAACATTTACAGACCCGAGCTGCTGTGATAGAGAAACACTGCGGAATGTTTCTAAATTTAGCCAATATTTGCAGGTGGAGGGCGGATTATTCTAGGAGAATATTCCATTTGAAGTGGCAGGGAGGAAAAATGTCTTGGATGGACAGTTCACTTATGAGGGGAGAGGGACAGCAACATGCAAGCGAAAACCGGTGTGGCGGGTGGCAAACACACCTCCTCCTCCAGGCAGAGCCAGCGCCTGGTGCTCCGGGGGTGCAGCTGAGGAAGCTGACAGTGGGCACCTGTCTGGCACCTTTTCTAGAACCTCTCACCTTGTTTTCTGAAGACTGGTTCCGATGCGTCGCTTCCAAGATTGTGATAAACTGCCGGTACTGGGGGTTGGTCCAGCGGCCGATGCCTGGTAGAGGGAGGATAGGAAACAGTGTTAGGAAACCTGGGAAGCAGGATGCCTAGGTTTTAGGAAAAGAACTGGAGATGGGTTAGGAGAAGGCCCTGGAAGGAGCAGTGAGAAAAGGAACGGAGGGCATAAGATGTGGGGAAACAGACCTGAGCCAACCCCCTTCGTCCACATCCAGCAACTGGCCACAGGATTCCCTGCCCTAGCTTCTTTAGTTTGTTTCTTTATAGACCATCAATCTTCCATTTTCCAGAATGTTTATTCCTTGGTCTTCAAACATTGTTACACAACCTTACTATTCCCCCTTGTGAACACTGGATTTATCTACTTCTCACCGCCACTCTTCTGCGACGCTTGCTTTCTGTCTCTGTCTATTCCCTGTCCCCAAGCCCTTGCCGTCTGGCTTCACAGTCTCTTCCTCTTGCCCATAATTACTCCCTCACTGAATCCAACTGCCCTGCCTCCATCCTCATTCTCTTCAACTGCCCGACTCTTCCCACCCGAGACGACTTCTTCCTCCGCTTCCTGGACCCATCCCTGCCTCCTTTCAACTCCTCAACTGCTCCTCTCCTGCCTCCTTTCTCCCGGCCTCTTTCAAACAGGAGCGATCCTCAACGATGACTCTTTTCTCGCTTCACTTGTCCCCTCAGTGACTGCATCCACTCTCCCTTCACTGTTCACGCCCTAACTTCTCCCCCTGTTAACCTGGCAGGTCTCATGTGCCAGGCACCATCCTACACGCAGGAGACCCAGCCGGAAATGAGACATACAGCTCTGGCCCTCAGAGAGCTGGCATTCTGGTTGGGGGTGAGGTGGGGCTGGGAAAAGACAATAAACAAGTAAACAAGAAAATTTCAGAGAGGGATAAGTGCTACAAAGAAAATAAAACCAGAATGAACTAGAACTCTATGTCTCAAGGGCAGTCCTCCAAAACAATACGATAATGAATGAAGCAAGTGGTGGAATGATTTGTATGGAGCAATGCCATTTATGCCAAAAATGTAAAATGTACAAAATAATACTATATATTATTTATAAATACTTACTATATTCTGCAGATTCTAAGATGCATATTTTTTAAACACTTGAAAACTCTGATATTAGCCTGCATTTTATAATTGATGGCAGCTTAGATTTGGTGAAATGAGATATATATTTCATAAAAGTCTAAAAATATGGACTAGAAAAAAAAACACACCAGATGACAATAGTTACTTCTGGGGAAAGAGGAAGATGGGATTGGGAGGATTCTAATGGGAATTCAGACTCTATTTGTAATGCTTTAGTATTTTATTGATAAAAATATGTTGGAGGCAGGGTGAGGTGGCTCACGCCTGTAATCCTAGCACTCTGGGAGGCCCAGGCAGGCGGATCATTTGAGCTCAGAAGTTCGAGACTAGCCTGAGCAAAAGCGAGACCCTGTCTCTACTAAAAATAGAAAGAAATTGGCCAAACAAATAAAAATATAAAAAATTAGCCAGGCATGGTGGCACGTGCCTGTAGTCCCAGCTACCTGGGAGGCTGAGGCAGGAGGATCACTTAAGCCCAGGAGTTTGAGGTTGCTGTGAGCTAGGCTGATGCCACGGCACTCCAGCCCAGGCAAGAGAGGAGACTCTGTTTCAAAAAAAAAAAAAATTAAAAAAATGTTGGAAGCAAATATCATAAAACATAAGCATTTTAGTTCTTTTTGATATTTTGTTCTTTTTTATACATTTTTTTCTAAATTAAAAATAAAAAATTAAGACAGGCCGGGCGCGGCGACTCACGCCTGTAATCCTAGCACTCTGGGTGGCCGAGGCGGGCGGATTGTTTGACCTCAGGAGTTCGAAACCAGCCTGAGCAAGAGTGAGACCCCGTCTCTACTAAAAATACAAAGAAAATTAATCGGACAACTAAAAATATATCAAAAAAATTAGCCGGGCATGGTGACACATGCCTGTAGTCCCAGCTACTCGGGAGGCTGAGGCAGAAGGATCGCTTGAGCCCAGGAATCTGAGGTTGCTGTGAGCTAGGCTGATGCCACGGCACTCTAGCCTGGGGGGCAACAGAGCGAGACTCTGTCTCAAAAAAATAAAAAATAAAAGAGAAAAATTAAACCTTTACACAATCTAAAAAATGTAAGAACACTGAATTTTTTCTTTAATGAAGCAAAACTTACGGTCTTTTTCATGCACATAGCTGGCAGGACTCATTTTTTAGGCAGCTGTTATTATGACTTGGAATTATTCAGAGAATCTGATCATCCACACAGTCTGGATAAAACGTATCCATCCACTTCAGCTCCCCCTTAAGTTCTCACTGATGTATTTACTTCCGTCAAATCAATGCAATCCTTTCTAAACTGCAAGGTAGCAGGACCCAGACCCTAACAATTATGTAATAAAATAAGTCATTTCCCCTCTGTTCAGTTCCCATCCCACGCATCTAACATGCCATCACCATAAAGAGGTGACATTTCTTGTTGCCTCCGCTGATTTTTCCTGAGCTTCAGAAATGTCTAACAGTAAAGTCTCATGAAATTAGATTGGGAGTAAAGGCTGGGAAATCATTCAAGCCACCAAACTAAGCACAATCCATTTTCCAAACTGCTCACTTTTGGCTTGTCATCTAAATACCCTAACTAAAACCTAAACTGAAAAAAACTTTTGGGTACTCAGGGGCCCCACAAACAATTATATGTGCCATTTACAGATATAGATTTGCATGTTTATTATGACATTTTCCCCAGAAGGCGGCATAAAGTGTCTTGTTCTAAATCAATTAGTATATCACACCAATTTTCTGGACAGATAAAAATAGAATGTCTTGAGGGCAGGAATTCTTTTTCTCTGATTTATGCAAAGGTGCTATATGAGCTACTGGTCATGCTGAACTGTTTTGGTCACATGAGAATTTTAACCTGAAACTCAGATGCAAATGAATTCTGTGAGCCTGGCAACTTGGGAAGCTACCTGGAGTCGGGGATAATCTTATCGGTTACACCTGGGAGGAAGAGAGGTACACAGATTGGCAACAATGTATCATTTTTTCAGAGAGGACCTTGCTGTCTCCTTGGTGAGAGGGTATTTTTCTGTATCAAGTTAATAGAAGTCTTAGAAAAGAAACAATTATTAAACTCTAATAATTGGTAACCCTCAGTCGAAATATTTACTGAATAGGGTTAAAAATATTCAATACAATGTGATCTAACTGTGATATCAGTTTGAACCTGACATTGGTATTATGTAAAGTTTTAGTCTTCCTTTTTGCATATGTAGGTGTATGATTATATGTACATATTTAGGAATATAGATATTAGGTGGTTTAGAAACCTGGAATTTTCACTAAAATTAAATATTCAAAATGAATGGATGGCCCTACAAAACCAGTGCATATATGGTGCTGTATTATTATAAACAATGAGGTAAGTACTAGAGAACATAAGAGATAAAAACCAAAGCTGAAAAGTAGCAGAAATAGCTCACAGGTAGAGACCTAAGCAGCAAGGTGCACCTGAGAGCTTTGCATCCAAGCGCAAACAGGAATGAGAATGATTTTGAATAGTGCAAAATCTCAGGTATCCACCTTAACTGAAAGACCATGCATGGACTGCTGGATCAGTCCTTCTTTTAATTGAAGATTAACACAAGTTGCTTCACTATTCTAGCTGCATAAATGCCTACGTAGTTGATACAGCTTTTGCTGGCATGCAATACTTGACTTAAAACGTCTCATTTCAAACTAAAAAACACTGTAATCCACAGTAAAGATATTCGACTGGGGTTATATCACCTCCTGGTTAAGTCATTTTCCTTGCATCTTAAATTCTAAGAATTGTACAAATTAGACCGCTTGCACTTAATGTTCATCTTTGACTGGGAAATTTTAAAAGTTTGAGGGATCTGGTTGGCAGATTCAGTCTGCCAGTCAATAAGGGAGACTTTCTTTCAAGAATTCTCTCTTCCTCACCCTGCTCTTTTGTGGTTCCACCCACACAGGATTCTTAAACATCGAAATATATTTTCTTCCTAAATAATCCACCCCTTCCATTACCATAGCCTCATGATCCACACTCAGTGTGAATTTGTGTTGTTGTCTTTTTAGGATGCGGGGTCTGTGTGTATGTTAGAGTTTTGGAAAAGATTGTTTTTATTTTATTTATTTGAAGCAAGTGCTTCAGCCACATGTGAGACTTTATGAAATCAGGTCGACTTTGTGGTCGTGATAAACATATTTTCCCTCCTATGTCTACTACCTATTAAAGAACAGTCCCATTTCCCCAACGAATAAAAGGTTACCCATTGTAAAAGGACCTTAGAAATGCTTAGTTCATAAATGTTCAACTCTCTTCTGAAGCCTGTTGGGGGAAAAGTAAATAAATGTTTGGCAACCACGGGGACAGTGTGGTTGGAAATATGAATGCAAGTGACACCCTCGTGTGCCTGTGGACAGAAAAGGGTCAAAGATAAAAGAAGAAAATGAAGATATTTAGAAAAACTTTTGAAATAAAAGGAGAATAATTTAATAAGGGGCTACTTGCTGAAGGCAGCCAAGAAAGGTCTGAATCAAGGGGCTGCTCAGAGTCCCACGGGTCGAGAAAGGGTCCTTGCGAAGGTATTTGTCCAGACAGGAGAGCTATTTTTGCTGCTTAGAATGAAAGTACTGCACCAGGTGACATTTAAAGCTCCTTTTTTATCAGGAAGCTCCTTGGAATGCAACATGACCTAGCTCAAAGCAAGGAGCCCTCAGGCAAGAGAGCGCTGAGGAGAGGAAAGGCGGGAGATCTGCGGCTTGGACTGAAAGTGGAGCAAGTTATGGAGCTAAGTGAGAAACTGAGAGTAGCGGGTCAGTAAAGTCCTGATTAATGTGTCTAATTAAACTGAAAAACAAAACTCTGACTTTCAAATTGTCTTCTCCTGTTACCCCGCGATTGGCAGCTAGGAGCCCCAGATGAAGGACATGTTCTAAGATAAACACCAACACGTGGAGACAGATACCACTTCGCGGAGGTATTAAGAGAATCAAATACCCCACAGTCGTCAGCCTTGTCCCCTGTGCCCACCGTGATCTTTTAAACTTGTAAGTGGATGAGGGAGGGAAGCCGCAGCAAACCCCCGCCCCTTTCATCATGTTGGCCGTCGGGCTGGGGAGTGCGCTGTGACGTAGCTGAGGGGAAGTAGTCTTGGGAACACACTTAGTTTGGGGCCAGTGAGAGAGACTTATGAAGGTCTCAGTCCCTTCTGTTTGTAACGCGGTCACTGCTGGCCTTCCCGGGGCGGGAACGGCCTCCACCCGACGTGCCGGCTCATGCTCGCGCTAGCATGAGGCTGCAGGACGAGGATCGTGTGGTGACACGGATGTGTCGCAGGCACTCGACACGGAAAGTATGTGAGGAGAGGAAGAGACATTTTAAATGTTTGGAACCAGAAGCTAGCTGTGGAATTTTTTCCCAAATAGCATCAGGTGTATTGGAAGGAAAATAAATATGTAACTACCCTAAAAATTCACTTAATCTTACTGAAAACAAGTTACAAAGCTAAAAAAAGCTTTACTATACTCTCGATTTTTTTTTAAAATGAACAAATGCGTTTTTTATAGAAAATGAAATAACAAAATTGTCTTTATGTGAAGAAATGGAGACCAGGAAGCCAAAAAAAATAGTGAAAAACAGTATTATAAGTGCGTGTTAAAAGTTAATAATAAAAATATTATGTTTTTTTCCTAATCCCATCGTGGTTTTGGTATTTGGCAGATTTTTAGCTGTCACAGTTTGTGACTTCTTTTCCCGTGTCGAATAAGCATTTACTCTTATCTAATATGTTGCATTTTTATTTTGTATCACTGTCCTTAAAGAGGGTCTCTGAACTTGTTTCAGCTTGAGGCCCCTCTAAACCTGGACGGCCACTTGCTTGTTCTGTAAAAGCATCGATGGCCAGAGGAGAGGTGACAATCAACAGAGAAGGCCACGCCAGGAGTCATGAATTACGGTGGCGTTTGCTTTTCCTCCCCCGTTCCCTTTCCCAGCAGCTCACATCGAGGAGGGCGGCCTCGTGAGGCAGGACAGAGCCTCAAAGTGGACCATGGCTCCAGCTTTAGATCTGCTCTGTCTCTAGCCTGGCACTTGACGGAGTTTTTAAAAAAGAATACAACTTTGAATTGAATATAAAAGTAGAATTTAAACTGAACTAGACTGAACTTTGAATAGCAGAAAGGTACCAAAAACTTATGGAATCTGCCCCAGATACTATTAAGAGACCTGTTACCTGTTCAGAAAAGAAGATGCCACAGACCACATCTGGGGACGATGGACGGAGGAAAACGAAAGCAGGTTGAGTCCACACAAGCAGGGAGAGGGACACCGGCTGGGACTGGAAATAGAGCCGAGCTTGGCACCGGGATGTCTGATCCCCGTGCGGCGAGTAAAGGACTTCAAGGAGTAAATTATCTTAACGTAGATTTATACTAAAAATAAGTTGCTCTCTAAATAAGTGACTAATCTGGGAGTAGGGAGACCTATTACAAAGATGAGTTACAGGAGAGAAAATGGATTTCAAAAGCATGGACAAATAAGAATTTAACTCTTGGGGGTGGCAGAAAGTTACCAGCAGCAAACTGTGGGTTTGGGGAGATGTGTTTGGGGGAAAGGGGCTGTGGGGAAGGAAAGCATTATTATTTTGTTTGGGATTTCCCAGATGGTTCTCACCATAGCAGGGAACATTTAGTTAAAGGAACACAGGTGGCCGCCTAGGACTTGGCAGGGGCCCAGCGGTGCCAGGAAGGCCAAGGGAGTTTCATGCAGCTTCCTCCACCCTCCTATTTCCTGATCATTTCACTCCGTTTTACTTGACCCCAAGTCAGGAGGAGGAAGAATGTTATCGCCTCTTGGGATATGCTCCCAGGTATCAAACTCTAAGTTTCACCAATCCAACCTCCACCGCCTGCACAAGGCACGTCAGGTCAAGTGACTCTTCCGTTTAAAACTATTCGGTGTCCCTCTTTCTCTGCAGAAGTTAGAAGTTCTGCCTTTGGCATACCAACTGCTTCCTGATCAGATCCCAGCTCGTCTAACGTCTCACCTACTGCGTTTTCCCGCAGAGAACGCCGTGGGTAGACGCTGTGCCCTTTCCAAGCTGAGCAGACCCACACCCCTTCCTGCAACGCTCTCCCCACTGTGCCATTTCACAGTCACCCTTCGTGACGCAACTGAAGTGAGTCGTCACCTCTGCATCGTCTTGCGGGAGTCCTGTTCCCGCAGCGCTCACAGCACCTTGTTACAGGCCTGCCACACAGGGCTTACTGAACCGTGATGGCTCCTTTGTTCTTCTGTCCTTCCTAGCAGCCGTTGAGCACTGTGAGACCTGGGACAGAGCCTGATGCCTGGCGATCGCTCAACAAATACTAGTTTATTTGTTGACCGAGTGAGGGTGAGCTGGAAAGGGAAACCGGGTAGCAAAGAAAGGAACTGGCAACCCTTGCAAGTGGGATTAGGTCTTGACCCACGACAGTGGTGCAGCGAGATGGGACAGATATTTCCGAAAGAAAATGTAGGATCCGTGGAAGAAGTGGTGTGGGGGATTACGAGGAGAGGGCGGTGGAGGAGGATGATCTTCCTAGCTTAGACGAGCACTGACATTATCAAACGCTACAGACACAAAAGACAATGCCACGTTTGGGAGGTATGCATATTGAGTTCACATTAGGACTTGATGACAAGTTTCTTTCATATAAATTAACTTTCCTTTATTAGGTTTCTCCATGTTCTACATCATTCCCCTTCAAACTCTTTACTTACTAAATACACTCTCAGTGATCCTTGCTCAAAATCTAAGTGCAAAGTGGCCACGTGGGTACCGAATAATCCATGAACACTAGCTGGGCGTGCTAAGAGTCACGAAGGTTCTGCGAGGATATTTTGAAGACACATCCAAATAGGTGGTTTTTTGCTTTGAGCATGTAATTGTCACCTCTAAGAAGTGCATGGTACAGTCATTTTAGCAGTTGTTAACCTGTTTCACTTCTGTGATCTTTCTGCTACCTAAATACTACAGAACACCACAGGGGCGCTGACAAAGGAGCTCCTCTCACATGATAAACAAATAGAAATGCAGTCACATCCGTTCATGCAAAGGGCAGGGAGACATCATATGAAAAAATAACATTTAAATAACCCCCAAACTGGGGCCATTTTGTTTTGAAATGTGCATGCTCAATTAGACTAAATGCCAGTTTTTATCTGCTTGTCTGGAAATCCACAGCATGTCAGCCAACCTCACAAAGGGTGTATCCTCTCATCCTGTTCAGTAATTCTGCTCCTCTCCCACTTCTTGCTAGAATGAAATCCCAATACCTGTGCAACTAGAGAAATCTCCCAAGCCAAAGAAGATGTCTTGTCCTTGAAAATTAAGAGCAGAAATATATTATCAGGGCTCTTCAAAGGTTAGCTAATAGAGTTCTCCAGAGAAATAGAAAACATGTGTGTGTGTATATACAGATACACATACACACACGTGTATGTATATGTATGTATAGTCCCATAATCTGCCATCTACAAGCTGGGGAATCAGGAAAGCCAGTCTGAGTCTGAAGGCCTGAGAACCAGGACTGCTGATGCCCAAGGGCAGGAGAAGATGGATGCTCAGCTCAAACCGAGAGCGCAAATTTGCCAATTCCTTTACTTTCTGTTCCATGCAGGTCCTCAGTGAATTGGATGATGCCCACTTTCATTGGTAAAGGCAGATTTTCTTGACTCAGTCTACCAATTCAAATGCTAATCTCTTTCACAAACACTCTCACACCCAGAAATAATGTTTTGTCAGTTTTCTGAGTATCCCTTAACCCAGTCAAATTGACATATTACAATTAACCATCACACTAGCCTTGCTCAGCTACAATAAATTTATTTTATCAAAATACAGCAGAGTCACTGTTGATAGCAATTAGAAATTTGAATTCAATAGCATCTGAAATGCTAAATGCTTGAACAAGTAAGAATTAGTTGTGTTTAATTAACATCAAACAATTCCAATTACACCTAATCCTATTTGCAATTGGTTTTCTGACATCTTGCTATTGTGCAACTGGCCCTGGTAGCTTGCAGTCCCAGGTTATTAAGGATAAGGGTATAGCCAGCATTAAATGAGACTAAAAAGCTGGATTTCTAAAAAAAAAAAAATAAGAGATTACTTGCTTTCCAAAATAATAGCCCACTTCATTAAAGAAACCCATTATTTGCCTATTGGTTAAGGCCTCATGAAGATAGTCTCTGTAGAAATTACCAGAATGAGAGCTGTTAATTATATATTATCAACCAGTTCCTGCATTTTTCCTTGAAAGACAATTGTTCTTTATTTTATTAAAGTCAGATAAAAGGCCCTTTCCCTAAATTTTCCATTCATAAGGACGTTTGTCTCCTTTCTAATTTATCTTCACATAAACCAAGATGCATTTCTACAAGGAGATGTGGTATGGTTAAAAATGTTAATCTTCACCAAACTATTAAATTGATTAAAAATAGTAAGTTATTTCAAGGTTTTGCTTTTCAGCCAATTGCATTCCATTAGTGACGACCAAAAAAGAAGATAATTTATTTCTTAGGACGTGGCACCCACTTTATATTTTGCATTAAATTCAAATACAAAATACAATTTTGAAATCAAATAATGAAAAGATGTGTCTCATTTCTTAAGATGTTTGTTACCCAAAATCAGTCAATGTACTATTGTAAGTCTATATGTAGTTATATTACTGTGTAGTGGTTCATAAATAATCAATTTTACTAAACTAGACACAAACATTGGTAGACTTTGGATTTAATTCCTTGTGTCACTTATTTTTATCACCTCTGCCAAGTTCACTGGTAGCTATTCATTCCCCTTATCCCTTCTGGTGGTTTTTCATAAACAATGCTGTAGAATTGTTTACCCATTTTTAAAATTGGCTTTTGACCACTTTATCTCAATAGTAAAAGATTCTGAAGTTGCTTACATAGATGCAATATATTTTTCTGAAGAGCACATTTTGTAGGTAGAAGAGTTGATTCAGAAATTGTCAATTTCTTAGATTTGCAGAGTGGTTTGATCAGAGGCAGGTGCTTTAGCGAGAAGCTCCCTCCTCCCTCGTGCTTGTTCGTACTGCGGTTTTCACCTGGTTTAGCATCTGCATTTACTGGACTGCCAGCCTCACTGGGGCAGGGGCTGGGCTCCACTTTGTCCACCGCTGGAGCTTTAGCCTTTAGCCCAGTGCTGGCCCAGGAGGGCGCTCTGTCAATATTTGTGTTCACTTTCCGTTGCTGCCACAGTAAATTAAAGGATACAAACGTATTACCTTACGGTTGTGCAGGTCAGAAGCCCCGCAGGAGTCTCACGAGGTGTCAGCAGGGCTGCTTCCTTCTGGAAGTCCTAGGTGACAAGGTGTTCCTTTGCCTTTTCCTGCTTCTAGGCTGTTCGCTGTCCTTGGTTCAGTCCCGTCTTCCACGTCCGAAGCCAGAGCAGCGGACACAGCCGCTCCCGAGCCGCCATCTTGCGCGTTCCCTGCGGCGTGGAAAGGCTCTGGCCTTTAAGGGCTCGTGATGAGATTGCAGCCACCTGGGTAACCCACGCTCCTCTCCACCTCTCAAGGTCTTTAATTTCAATCACATGTGCAAAGACTCTCTTGGCAGGGAAGGTGACATGTTCACAGGTTCCAAGGATCAGAACAGGGACATCTTTGGGGGCCTGTGACAATATTTATTAAATAAAGACTCCTGGAACTGTCTCCTTCATTTTCATCATCAAGCCTAGTCACCTGCTTCTAACCATCTCATGAGCTCCACGTCCGTTTCCAGTGGACACTGACACGTCCGATGGTCACGGCTACAATCCTCCCTAAGAATCTTTTGCTTCGATGGGTCTGGCTCCTGCCTCAGTGTCCCTCTGCTCCTGCTCATTGGCACTCCACCATGTCACTAATCTGCCATTAGGGATCACTGTCGACAACGAATGGGAGCAACTCTTCCGAATGCCAGAGGCTCAAGACGAGTCTGTGGCAAAACGGGAGAGAAGTGAAGGAGGGAGAGAATGCCCCTCTCAGTTCTGAGCTGCCCGTGGTGAGAGGCATTCCAGAGCTTTGTCGATGGCGTCCCGTTGTCCTGGCAGTCTTCTCGCCAGAGCCGTTGTTCTTTCCTCTGGTTTTCCCAGATCCTACTTCTGGTATGAAATATTTTCCCTCTGGGATCTAACATTTGCCTCCCAGGAGAACAATTAAGAAGGTTCCGAGAGATCAAATTGCCCTGGTGTAACTGCAGGTTAACAGTCGTTCTATGTAGAGGGTATCACTTCTGCATTGAATACTAAGAATCACGGTTTCACGATCCTAAAGCTTTGAGGCAGACCTCAGGATTCAATAATGATCCATGGAATGAGCATCTAGCAAAATAGGACAGTTTGATCATCGTACCTTGCTGAGCTCTGTGCTTCTTTTGACAATGGCTGGCCCTCATCTCACCTGCGTTGGCGAGAAACCTCAGTGGGTGGAATGCCTGCCCACGCATTGTTCCTGGGATACAGTGTGACGACGAGTGCAGGGACTTATCCGGACATGTCCCCAACATGTCACACAGTGAAGAATCCGAGAGAGAGGCAAGTTGCCTCTGCTCCGCATGACCCATTTTGAAAGTAAACAAGTTTCTAGCTTTGCCAGTTATGTTCCAGGCACTGTGTTAGGTACTGTGAAGTAAGTATTTGTATTGCTACGTTAGAGATGAAGAAACTAAGTCTGTGACACATGACCCAAGCCAGATAGCTTCTAGGTAGCATGATAAGAAATAAGAACAGACCTTGTATGATGACAAAGCCCGGGCCCTGCTCTTTCCCTCACATCTCGTCAGAAACGTTTGCTGATGATAAAAAAGGTAGCAATCGTATATCAGTAGTACTTTAAGAGTATGATTAAACATTTGAAGTAGCTGCTTATTTTTTCTAATTACTCTAGTTCCACAGTGACGTCTAACTATAAAAGTTTTACTCTGACTTTCCCATTGAACCTATTTGTAAAACCCAAAGCATTTTGATAGCCCAGTCAGTGTAGCACCATCACTACAGAATGTACGTAAATTATTTAAAGGCATAATGTATCTCCAAGGACGCCCTCACAGATCAAGTGTCAGAAGTGAAGTATCGCATTTCAACTTCATAGGCCTTTTGGAGAAGATCCGAAGACAACAATTGAGAGTTCTATAACGTGCAGTTTATGATGCTGCGATTCTAGCAGCCGGTCATTTTTAGTCACGATTTAATGAAATGCATGATTCAACCCCCTAGAGCGGACCCTGGTTTAGATTCTGTCACCTAACGATGATGTTTCAAGCAATCGGGTCACATTCGTGAATTTAAAGGATTTACATCAGTGAGCTTCATCATCATAAAATTCTCTGTGCTTCAGGAAAGAGTGTAATCTGTAGAGCAGTATTTGGCAAACCATTTGCTCTCATCTCTAAATGAAAGGATTCTTTAGAGACACTGATGCTAAAAAAAAAAAAAAAATATGATTAGCAATAAGAGGATGCTGACTTTGGCTCACGGGCAGTTCTTTAGAATGCCAGTCGCCAGCACGGCACTTCAGATACAAATGGGTGAAAGAATCAAAGAAGAAAGAAGGTCCATTCCAGCCTCCTACCTAGCAATGCAGAGATGAATACCTGTTTGCTGAACTTTTCTGTATTCAGAAACACACACACAAAGCCCAGTGGTCTCTGGGCAGCGGGGATCTGTAAATTCCCTCTTCTGTTTGGTTCTGCTCTAAGAGCAGCCTTACTGAGCGCCGTGATATTGCTGTTTCACAGTTTCCTATACTGCTTCTCAGCCCTTCAAAGAATAAGAAAATCGATAAAGTTCTTCTGTTTGTTTATTGCAGTTTGGTGCACAGCCGCTTCAAAACCTCCTTTCCATGCTGGCTGTGGCCGCGGACGGAGGGGAGATGGGAGAAAAGCGTCTCTGTCTTTGGGAGCTTCCTTGTTTCTTCCCGGGCTCCCTGCGGCTGAGCACAGGATGATTTAGCAGCCCGGTGAGGCGAGGGGACGTCCTGAGGGGCGCTGACATCACCCGCCTGCGATGCTAGGGCCCCGCTCGTGGCGCTCACCGATCATGCGGGACAGGAGGGATGCAGGTGTCTCAGCAACCGGACTTGTTTGCCAGCAAATCTTTGGCTCCCTTTTGAATTTGGGAAGGTGGCATTTCTAGCAGTAATTTTTATTTTTGCATGTTGTCAAGTTACTCAACCAAATAAACAATCATTCTTGACTGTTGCCGAAGACTCTCCCAGCCTGTGGCCATCAGAAACTTCCAAACGAAGCCAACCACCAAAGCAAACGACCACTGCTATACAACTGTTTTCTCTGACAGATTATGCTTTAAGTCCCGCCTCCCATTTTAACAAGAAAATGTTACATCTGGACCTTTGAAAAATTCTTTCTTTGAAAATAAATAGATTTACTTGAGTAAATCATTGTTTTTTTAAGCTAAAAATGCAGCTCAAGAACCTGCTGCTCAGGGATGTCGCGTGTCTGCCAGGAGGAAGGAGCCCCTGAAACTGCAGGGAGTTGATCCTGGGCCTGGCCCTTCTCCATGGGACAAGGTGGGGGCCCCGTCTCAGTTCATTGACAGGCACCCGGAATGGCTCCGGAGTCACCGTTGAGCAACTCTGTCCATGGCTCCACACCGGCCAAGGCTAGAGAGCGATTCGGTGAGCAAGACAACAAACCACTCCACACAGGTCTCTCTCCCAAGCCAACAACCTCCTCTCCATCAGATTTGTCAGCCTGTGGCCCACTGACCACCCAAAATCCTGCGCTCTGTCCAGACCTCCCAAATTTTTACAAACCACTGCCAATCCCATCAAAATTCATGTTTCTTGAGAGCTTCACAAAGGTTTGATGCTTAGTCAGTTGTGCACACTAAGAAGCAAAATTAGCCTACATTTTTAAGAGGAAGTTTAGCCTATTTATCTAACAAAGCATCATGTTTTGCTGCTTTTTAATATAATTCTCACTGAAAAATTTCCAGAGATTTTATTTTGGTGAAAGCCAACATGCAAGACCTGTTCTTTTTTTTTGTTTTTTTTTTGTTGTTTTTTTTTTCCGAGACAGAGTCTCACTCTGTTGCCCCGGCTAAAGTGCCGTGGCGTCATCCTAGCTCACAGCAACCTCAAACTCCTGGGCTCAAGCGATCCTCCTGCCTCAGCCTCCCGAGTAGCTGGGACTACAGGCATGCGCTACCATGCCAGGCTAATTTTTTCTATATATTTTAGTTGTCTAGTTAATTTCTTTCTATTTTTAGTAGAGACAAGGTCTTGCTCTTGCTCAGGCTGGTCTCGAACTCCTGAGCTCAAACAATCCACCTGCCTCAGCCTCCCAGAGTGCTAGGATTACAGGCATGAGCCACCGCGCCCGGCCAAAACCCGTCCTCAATTCTGTAAATGAGCAATAGCTAGTCTGGCAGCCACTCACAGACTACAGAGTACGACTCATGGCTAACAAGGTGGAACCTGGGAGATTCAGGACTTCTGTTCTCTTCCTGGTAAGATCTTTCTCTTCTAGAAGAACCAGCCAACTCCACGGGTAATGGCGCTGAGGGCATGAACCAGCAAGCTAAGTTTTCATACAGTTTGAGCACCTGAGGCTGACTTATTATGCACCCCTGTCTCTGGCTGCAAAAGAAGGAAAGAGAGGTTTTCCTACTCCCCAATATTTCACACTGGTTGTGTATAATTGGTAATTATATAACCTGTTTATGCATAAATCAGAACCTAAACATTTTCCTGAACTAAATCCTAATTCCTTTGCCAAGATCTTCTAAGACTCCACTGTCTATCTCCGTCATATCTGCATCTCCCAGGCACAGACCCCAGGCTTCCACCCAGTGGAAATTCTCAGGGTTTCTGTCCTCCTGTCTCTGGACTTTTGCATAATTCAATTAAAATTAATAATTTTTCCTCTGCCTGAATCATCTTCATTTGTCAAAATGTCCCATAGCCCTTCAAGGCTCAATTCAGATGCTTTCTATTTCATGAAGACCTCCTCAAACTTCTTAACAAGTTTTTAACAGTTATTTCCTTCTAAAATTCCAACACCTTTGATCTGCTTTAGCAACACACACAGTCTGTCTTTTCATCTACATTATGAATGTATTATATTATCTCCTGTGGTTGAAAACAGATTTCTCGCCCACAAATGCTATATCTTATTCATCTCTGAAATGCCCGTAGTATCTGGAACTAACTTGTCCATAGCGAGTCTTCAAAAGGTGTTGAACTTAGTTTTATAAGAAATTTACTTACCCAAATGTATTGCAAACTAGAAAAATAAATGTGGTAGAAATATTGCACAGGTCTGTTTTAAAACATGTCTTGTTATTACTCAGTTATGGCGAGGCCAACACACCCAGAGACAACTGCATTGAAAAGAGAGTTTGTTACTCTCAGTTCCCGAAAGGAGGAGGATGTCACGCCACAGAGGGACACACAGGGAAGCACCGGGGTCATTCAGGAGGCAGAGAGAGCGAGGAACGTTTGGGTTAAAGCCTTTATTGTGTTTTTTTGCAAGAAGTTGGAGAGGCAGGGTAGACAGGCTAAGCAGGTTTGGGATTGGGTAGTCGGAATAATTTCATCGAGCTGGAAGCAGGGGTTGCCCTTAGCTGTCTGGTACCAGGCTCTGGGCGATTAGAGCAGCGGAATAGTGACCCTGGCGTGTGAGAGCTGGACAAAGAGGGCAGTTGGCAGGTATGGACTCTGGGCGGCTAGTTTGCACAGGAAAGGCACACTGGCCATCCGAGTCATCCGCTGTCTGTGGGAATCGGCTGGCCTGGAGAGAATCAGCAAGGCCCCAGATGACAGAGCATCGGAAACACAGAAAGTCAAAAGGCACGATTTAGTACAGGGTCCTCTTCCCCCCTGGAGACTTCTACTGACGGCAATACACAACGATGTAAGAAACTGCAAGTATGCTTCCAGCTGCTGGTTTCTCATCCTCCTCTCACAGCTCTCCTGTTATTCTACTGTTCTACTACTACGGTTCTATTGGCTTTCTGTAGATTTTGCTGCTTTTTAGTAAGTCAGACTGTTGGTCAAAATGTCTTTTATTTCTTCTCATTGTTATAGCCTCAGTACTAGAGCAGACATTAGAACTTATATACTAGAAACCCTGTACAACGGGACGCCATCAACAAAACTCTGGAATGCCTTTCACCACGTATAACTCAAAATTAAGAGAGGGGCATTCTCTCCCTCCTTCACTTCTCTCCCGTTTTGCCACGGACTCGTCTTGAGTCTCTGGCATTCGGAAGAATCACTCCCATTCATTGTTGACAGTGATCCCTAATGGCAGATTAGTGACATGGTGGAGTGCCAATGAGCAGGGGCAGAGGGACACTGAGGCAGGAACTGGTAATTTCTACAGAGACTATCTCCACGTGTGACGTCATCGTAGTTCCTCGTTTCTACTACTCTCTTAATGCCTCTCTGGTGTCCATGAGGATTTCTTAACCTCCTCATTATTGACATCTGGGGACTGGATAATTCTGTGGTGCTGGGGCCACCCTGTGCATCGTAATATTTAACAGCATCTCTGGCTTCTACCAGCCCACAATCTAAACTACGTCCACGTATTCCCAGTGTCCTGGGGGAGGTCAAATCTTACCAGCTGAGAATCACTAGCCTAAGTGATGACCAGTGATTAATTTAAAGTAAAATAACAGAAAAATATCTCTGGAGGCATGAAGTCAGCTGGTAATTCATGGATGCCCTTCCTGTTGTTGACGTGGTGGAAGAAAATAGCTTCCATTAGCAAGGTGGGGGGGGGAGTTTCCCACCAGAGTTAATTTTGTAACCTGTTGAACATTGGATACAGATCTTTCATTGCAATACCAACTTCTTTCACCTTCATAGCCAGAATTAAGGTAAAACTTTAAAAATACTAGTAATTTCTAGAAAAAACATAATCCGTCAGTCACTCTCCCAAATCATTTTATAGATCCCATTTTCACTAAATCAAAGGACATTTATGTATAATGACTTAAAAAAGACAATCTTTTTTTACTTCATAGTATGGGGGTACAGATGTGTAGGTTACATATGTTGCCCTTGCCCCCCACCCCCCCAAGTCAGAGCTTCAGGTGTGTCCATCCCCCAGATGGTGTGCGTCGCACTCATTATGTTTGTATATACCATCCCCTCCTCCCCCTCCCATCTGCCCAACACCCAATAAATGTTATTCCTATATGTGTACTTAGGTGTTGATCAGTGAAACTAATTTGCTGGTGAGCACATATGGTGCTTATTTTTCCATTCTCGGGATACTTAGTAGAATGGGTTCCGGCTCTATCCAGAATACAAGAGGTGCTACATCACCATTGTTTCTTATAGCTGAGTAGTACTCCATGGTAAACATATACCACATTTTATTAATCCACTCATGTACTGATGGGCACTTGGGTTGTTTACACATCTTTGCAATTGTGAATTGTGCTGCTATAAACATTCGAGTGCAGGTGTCTTTTTTATAGAGTGTCTAAAAAAGACAAAATTTTAATAGAAACCTAAGAATTATATATTGTGTGCATCATTAAGGGTTTTCTTAAACATCACAGACTAGTAGGTGCAGAGAGACTTAGAAAGATGACAACGTTTAATTCCTCGTCATGAAACAGGTTGATGACTAAGTTACCTGGGACGTTCAGATGTGTGATATCACATAAAACGTTAAAGACACATGAATTTCAGTTTCTGTTTTTATTAAGTTTACTTACAAAATGCTTAGTGCCCAGAGAAGAAACAGTGTGAGGTGGTGAAGGAGAGGAAAAAGGAATTTCTAAAGGAATTGCTGAATTATCTATCAGTTCTACTCCTTCCATAATCAGAGTAACTTTGGGGTTTATCTACAACACATAATAACAAGAGTTTTTGGACAGTGACTTTCGCTTGATGTTTTCAAAGAAATATTATTTAAAAATCTCTGAATTCTTTAAAAGTGGAATAACACATCCTGAAAATGAAAAGTATCATCATATAAAATTTGAAGCTAGTTCGAGTCTCCAAAGATATGTCCAGAGAGTCACTTAGATAAGCAGAGCTGACTGATTTCTGTACACTCTGTTAGGCGTGCAAGGAGAATGCTCAGGAGAAACCTTGGCTTTTTGGCTTCTTTGAGCAGATGATACATTTAAGAGAATGGATTAGGTGTGTAAAGCCCAGGGTAAGCTGGTTCTACCATCGCCATACCCACGTGTCCTGGGTGTGTTGCGCTAAGATCAGTCTCTGGATCTGTTATTTCTAGAGTCTCAAAGTTAGTACAGGTTGGGGAAAATGGCTTTTATCTGAAATTTTATTGAAAGAAGTCAGCATCCTAGATGGATGACTTAGCAAAGAGGTTTAAGCAAAATTGTCCTTCTCTACACTTGGCCACCACATGCAGAAAAAGGGGAACACGGTTTCTGTAATGACCTGGATCAAATTTCAGTCTGCTCGTTCTACATAGCTGGCGTTAGACGTGTAATCCTGGATTTCGGGGGAATAACCGCATGTTTAAAGAACACACATCTCACTTCTAAAGAGTGAATACTTTTGAATTCCTCATTTTAAGTTGCCAGGTGAATCCCTGTGGTTTAATCTATGGAAAGAAAGACCAGATCTTAGAGTACAATGCACGCGCGCACACACACACACAGATATACATAAGCAGGCTACATGTTCTTTTGCCCTTAGGAGATTGAAATTTGATTTACCAAGCTAGTGGACAGGTTGGCAATTGAAATCAAACTGCTCTCTGCTTCTCAAAACACTAGGATTGAGGGCCGTTTCCTCTGATTGGTTATCCCTGGAGAGAAGTAAAGAGCAGAGGGAGAGAATATCGTGGCCAAATGCACCTGCGTGGCCGCTGGATCAATGGTCAGTATCAGCGGGGCTCTATTTAATGAAGTGAGCTCCAGTGTCACCGCCTTGCTGACAACAGTGGGTAGCGCTGGTGCCAACGCAGAGGAGGCTGAGTCTATTGGAAGACAAAATAATTGCTTCATTTTGCAGCACAAAGATATAAATCTGATTTTTGTGTACATGAGAGCAAGCTTTAAATCCTTAACTGGAAGAGAGCCGCGCACAGAACAGAAAGAGGCCGCGCGAGGCAGTCCGGCTCCCGGGACTCCGGGAGCATCGCTGAGAGGGCTTTATAGTCCAGGAATCGTCGGCGGTGGCAAACGCTCGCCCAAAAGCATGCTGTTTTGGTTACAGAGAGAAAATAGTTGTTTTCATTTGTGCTTTGCTATAATAAAGTGTTTTGACAAATCAATAGTATCAGGGAAAAAAAAATCCCACTGATGAGATTTACACCTAATTTATCTCATTATTGCCTCATTATTACGGGGGACCCTCCGCAGGGCACCCCTCCCGACGCTGTATCTGGCACGCACTTGGGAGTTAAACAGAAAATGGAAGTGACAGACCCAACTCAGAACATCCATGTCATGTTTAAATTCTCTTGGATTTCTTTGAACTGCCTTTGTGCCGGCAAGTGAAATTATGAGGCAGTTAAATCCTTTCCTGGACGTGTTTCTAAATGTCATTAAGATTAAAATTAAGGCACGAGGCGGCCCGAAATTGAGGCATTCACATTATAGCGTTCATGCACGTTTTCAGATTTCTACATCATAGTCCGCCTTAAATCTGGAACGAATAAATGCATTGTGCTTGTTTTTAAGCATTAGGGTAAATCAGCCCCTCGCTAGACACCTGGCAAATCACTAAAACAGACCAGCTAGCTTCGGGACAGCCTGTAGTAAGGCAGGAGGGCAGAGAAACGCGCCCGTCTTTACAGTCTTGGTGGAACAGAGTGAGCCGAATCGAAGGGCGTCCAGACTGCAGGTCGTCATTTCAAGGCACGACCAGCGCTTTAGAGCCACCGTTCTCTTGCACTCACCGCCGCCTTTGAACTCCTACCAACATGTCAGTGTTGTCCAAAATCTCCTTTTTCTTGTCTTCCTAACATTTTTTCATCCACTGATTTTTCTTTTTAACATATTCATTTTGATCATACAGTGGGCAGGGGAGCATTTTCTCCCTCCGTTTCCAGATTGTGTCTTCGGCAAGTCAGTAGGTCGAGCTGCATTTGCCCAATCTTTTAAAAAATGTGGCTAATATCACAGTTACTTAATCATGTAATTATGACAATTAGAAAAAATAACAGGGGACTTGTCTAAGCATCAGTTCTGGCAGTTAGAAAGCCCTCAATGAATACAAATTAAATGTAAATACATCTCTTTTCTGTATCTCTTTGAACACATTAACAGAAGTCTACATAGGATACTAAAGATGTGTCTTGTTGGGCTTTCTTCTTACTCCCCTCGACTGCCGATTTATTATTAAAGCCCCCGCTTCTCCACCTCACGGTCGTTCGTTACTCAAGTTCTTCATCCACGACACCTGCTGGGCTGCCAGTCCTTGCATTTGTTTTTGAGTGCCGAATATCCCTACCAGAAATCCCTACCACAAATGAGAAAGGAACAATAAAGAATAAAATGAATGTCTTAACTTATCTATACTTCAGCTCTTTAATGCAATACTGGATTTTCTTTGAAAATTCTTCTGCAGTCAACAAATGACAATGTGTGAGACTCGAAGCAGAAGAACTAGAACAATACCTGACTTTCTTTCAGTGACCTTGGAAAAAACTTGTATCCTTCTGGGCCTCAGTTTTCTCAGCTGTTAAGTGCGGGGGCTGGGGGAACAGTCGGTCTCAGAGATGTTGAGAAAACGCGTATACATGAGCGAGTGTATGTAAACATTCACTCAACAAGTATTTATTGGGTACTCACTATGTGCTAGGTGCTCTGCTAAGCACTGAGGAGATAGCAGTGATCGCGACAGATGGGGTCTCTGCTCTCGGGGAGCTTATAACCTTACCTGCAAAGCAGACATTGATGACAATATTTAGTTACAAGAGGAATACGTGTTATAAACGAGACGTACAGGGCGTCAGTGGTTAGGAATGTCAGGAAAGACCAGTAAAACGAGGAGCATAGGGTAAGTCTTAAGTACTTGATAAACGTAAGGTATATAGAAATGATCTTTCTGGGTCTAGGATTCATATAACCATTAAAAGGGAGGAATGTCCCCTGATTACTCAGTTAACTCCATTTTTATTTGAAAAAGTCTGGTTTCAAATACACAGCTATTCTTGGAAACGATAAAAAAAGATCGTATTTCTTATGTTTGAAGTATTCAAACATACATTTCAGGCTGTTGAAGATTTATAGGTAAATGATAAAGAAAAATATAAGTGTGAATAATATATATTCCTTAGGGATTGCTAATCAAAGTTGATTATTAGAAGCTTTCAGTATTTCATTTATCCATCCATACATTTATATTAAAAAAAGTATTTAAGTGCCTCTATGCCAGGTACTTACGTTATCTCCATCCCAGCGCTAGGCAAAACTGCAAGATTTATTCCAGGTATTTCCTGGACCCTTCCCGTCCTCCTCTTCGCTCATGCTCCCTTTGGACACGGCATACTCCTTCCTGAGCCCTGTCTTTCGTTGAAAAATCCCATTTAGCCAGATTTCCTTGCAAATCAATTCCTTAGCCACCTGCTCTTCAGATTCTCGCCGGCTAGTGGGCCATAGCGAGGAGAAAGGTGCCCTGAGAGCCTCCTGTATTGGACACTCTGTGTCCTGCCTCGAATCTTCTCGGACTACCTTTTGCTCCAGCCATCGTTGAGATAACCGCCTTCACCGGGTGCGATCTGCAGTCCCTGGCTCAGCTGCCACACTTGATGCTCTCGCCTCCTGGGCTGCTCCGGCCTGGCATGAGGGACGCCTGTGGGAGCTGGCCTGGTACCTGTGCACGCATGGCCTCTCGGCGGGGAGCTTGCATCCCCACGCTTGAACAGTGCGAGGCAGGAACGGGCATATGAGTGCTTTTCTCTTCCATTCTTCAGGTGGACAATTCCAGGCATGATTTCTCTGGCCTAGAATGTCCAAGTGGGATTGAGCTTGAGTCCCTCAGCGGTGACGAACTGAAGATACCCTCCCGTATTTCCTTTTTCTGCTTCCTGATCGCCTTCTTCCAAAGTCTCCCACTCTCTTGCAAAGGATCACTCCCCAAAATAAGTCACCTGCATGCAGCTCCCGTCTCAGACTGAGTTTGGACTGGGGTGGGGGCGTATCCAGGCTGAGGTATCCGCTGCTGTCTTGTGTGTGCTCGAATCACAATGAGGAGGACAGAGCGCAGTGATACACGCTTTACAGAAATAAAAGAGGGTGGTATGTTAGAGAGTGACCGAGTCACTGAGGTCAGGAACGCCAGTGGCGGGGTGTGTGGTGACGTATTAGACAGGATGGTCTGGAAAGGCCTCTTAATAAGGAACCCTTGACCTGACACCTAAATAAGAGGAAGAAATTGGCTAAAGGTAAAGATTGGGGCCAGCTGGGGGTGGGCAAAGTTTACCTTCGGTCAAAACAGACAGTGACCGCGGCACTCAGGTGGTGGGTCCTAGAGACAGAACATCAGGGCGCTGGGAGCACAGTGAGTGCGAGAGATGATCGGACGCCACGTTGTTTGGATTTTAAGTACAGGGTGATGAGAAGGATTTTAGCAGAGAAAGAAAAACGATGTGATTTATATTGTGAATAATTCATGCTGCCTGTTGCCTGGAAAACCGTAGAAAGGTAAGAGCGCAAGCAGGAAGCGCAGGTGGGAGAGTCGGGGATAACAGCGGTTTGGACTTGGACAGTGGCAGAAGGAGAAAAGAAGGCTGCAGGGCAAGCGCCCTACAGGCTGCACTTCCCAGACAGTATCTGGACGTAAAATCAGATTTAACTGCATACCCTGCTGATGGGAGGGTGGCATATGCGTTCGAGGGTGGGGAGACTACCTAGCGTCCCTCCCTAGGCCGGAGTTGCCAGCTCTGCATACAATAATAATGTGGCATCCACTTTCGAAAGACTGTGGGTTCTTAGTTCAGGATATGTTGTTCATGAGCTAGTTCTCTAACGTCAGAAAAACTTCCAAAAAAGCCCATTTGCATTACACACCAGTGTTGTTACGGTGCGGATGAAACGTGGGCAAAGCGGAGGTGTTCTGCATGCAGTGCCCGGGTAAAGACCCACACTCGGAGTTGTAGGAGAAGGAGGTTTTGTTTGGAAAATAGCAACAAGTTTCATGGTCTAGCTCATCTGCAATGTTAGATGAATAAACGTTAGCATAGAGGTGAGATTCTAACTTTACAGGAAGGAACGGAGCACTGGAAATCGAGAGTAACAATAGAACAGGCTGGAGCAGAGTTTTGGATGTTTGCTGCATGTTAACAGACCACTAAATGAATACGTACTTAAGGAAGCGAAGGACAAATATTTAGTGGCAGCAACATCTAGCTACGTATTAAGTTATTGAAATAGACGCCATTTGTTGAATCTATTCTGGGAAATTTGCCAGTTTGATGTTATGCTTGCTGAGTGTCAGATGTTTAAGTTATATGCATATGTCTGCATCATTGGTTAATAATTTCACTATTGTTATATTTGACTCTTATTTTTTTATTTTTTTTATTTCAGCATATTACAGTAGGGGCACAAATGTTTAGGTTACGTATATTGTCCTTGCCCCCCGCCCAAGTCAGAGCTTTAAGTGTGTCCATCCCCCAGGTGGTGCACAACCACCCATTAGGTGCACACATACCATCCCCTCCTCCTGTCTGCCGTCTGCCCGACGCCCGATGAATGTTACTGCTCTATGTGCACTTAAGTGTTGATCAGTTAAAACCAATTTGATGGTGAGTACGTGATGCTTATTTTTTCATTCTTGGGATACTTCACTTAGTAGAATGGGCTCCAGCTCTATCCAGGAAAATACAAGAGGTGCTAGATCACCATTGTTTCTTATAGCTGAATAGTACTCCATGGTATACATATACCACACTTTATTAATCCACTCATGTATTGATGGGCACTTGGGTTATTTCCACATCTTTGCAATTGTGAATTGTGCTGCTATAAACATACAAGTGCAGATGCCTTTTTTATAGAATTTTTTTTTTCCTTTGGGTAAATACCCAGTAATGGGATTGCTGGATCAAATGGAAGATCTATTTGTATCTCTTTGAGGTATCTCCATATTGCTTTCCACAGAGGTTGCACTAGTTTTCAGTCCCACCAGCAGTGTATGAGTGTTCCTATCTCTCCGCATCCATGCCAACATTTATTGTTTTGGGACTTTTTTTTTTTTTTTTTTTGAGACAGAGTCTCACTCTGTTGCCCGAGCTAGAGTGTCGTGGCATCAGTCTAGCTCACAGCAACCTCAAACTCCTGGCTCAAAGGATCCTTCTGCCTCAGCCTCCCGGGTAGCTGGGACTACAGGCATGCACCACCATGCCCAGCTAATTTTTTCTATATATTTTTAGCTGTCCAATTAATTTCTTTCTATTTTTGGTAGAGACGGGTTCTCACTCTTGCTCAGGCTGGTTTCAAACTCCTGAGCTCAA
>CAUYSK010000259.1:0-53504 GCA_963575035.1 Avahi laniger | reverse complement strand
TAAGAATTGTTAAGTCTTCTTGTTGGATTTTTCCTTTCACCATTATAGAGTGACCATCTTTGTCTTTCTTTACTTCTGCTATTTTAAAATTTATGTGGTCTGAAATCAGAATCGCTACCCTCACTTTCTTTTGGCTTCTATTTGCCTGGAAGTTTGTTTTCCAACCCTTGACCTTCAGTCTCAGAGCGTCTTTGTGGGTTAGATGCATTTCCTGGAGACAGCAGATACTTGCCTTATAATTTTTTTATCCACTGAGCCAGTCTATGTCTCTTCAAAGGACAATTCAAGCTATTCACATTTATTGAGAGATTGATATTTGGGGTAGATTTCTGTTCACATTGTTGGGTAAATTCTTATTGTTTTGTTTTACCTCTTGAGCCATTACAGAATCCAGGTTCTGGACTTTAACTCCTGAGTGATTTTACTTTGGTGAGTGTCTTTTACACTGTTCAGTGTATAATGCAGGTCTGAGTACTTCCTGCAGAGCAGGTCTGGTCTTCACAAATTCCATCAATGATTGCTTATCTGGGACAGTCTTTATTTCTCGCTCACAAATGAAGCTTAGTTTTGCCGGGTAAAGAATTCTAGGTTAGCCATTATTCTGTTTTAGATGATTGAGGATGGGTCTTCAGTCCTTTCTGGCTTGTAGGGTTTCAGTTGAGAAGTCTGCAGTTAGTCTGATAGGTTTTCCTGTGTAGGTTTTCTGCTGTTTTCATCTTACTGCTGGAAGGATTGCCTCTTTCATGTTTACTTTGGCCAGTCTGGTAATTATATGACGTGGTGATTGCCTTTTCATGTCGACTCTTCCAGGAGTTCTGTGTGCTTTTTGTATCTGGATATCTAGGTTTCTGGCCAGGCCAGGCATATTTTCCTCCAGTATTCCAAGAAATAGATTTTCCAGCCCTTGTGCAGTTTCTTTTCTTTCTGGGATGCCTATAATTATGTTTGGTTTCTTTACATAATCCCACATTTCTTTTTTTTTTTTTTTTGAGACAGAGTCTCGTTCTGTTGCCCGGGCTAGAGTGCCGGAGCGTCAGCCTAGCTCACAGCAACCTCAAACTCCTGGGTTCAGGTAATCCTACTGCCTCAGCCTTCTGAGTAGCTGGGACTACAGGCATGAGCCACCATGCCTGGCTAATTTTTTTTTTTTAAATATATTTTTAGTTGTCCAGTCAATTTCTTTCTATTTTTAGTAGAGACGGGGTCTCGCTCTTGCTCGGGCTGGTCTCGAACTCCCGAGCTCAAGGAATCCTCCTGCCTCGGCCTCCCAGAGTGCTAGGATTCCAGGTGTGAGCCACCGGGCCTGGCCATAATCCCACGTTTCTTGTGTGTTCTGCTCTTGTTTCTTGCTTTTGTGTTCTTTTCTTCATCTGATTTGTTTAGCACATAGGTATTACCTTCAAGCTTAAGATTCTTTCATCTGTGTGATCCATTCTATTTTTAAGGCTTTCCACTGTGTTTGAAGTTCCTTGAATGCCTTTCATTTTCAGGATTTCTGTTTGGTCCTCTCGTAATATTCCAATTTCTTTAGAGAATTTTTCATTCATTTCTTATATTGTTCTCGTGGCTTCTTTGTGTTGGGTTTCTATTTTCTCTACAATTCCATTGAATTCCCTTACAATTCACATTCAGAATTCTTCCTTCATCAATTTAATCATTTCATTTAAATTAGTATCTGATTTTGAGGGTCTATTGATTTCTTTTGGGGGCGACTTTTCTCTCTGTTCGTATTTCCTGAGTTCTTTCTCTGGGTCTTGATTGAGACCCAGAGAAAGGTACTTGATTGAGAACTGGGAGTGCTAGGACTGGTTTGTGCCCTTAACTTCAAGCCCCCAAGGGATGTTCCTTGACAGTGGTGGGAGGAGGCATGCTGGGCTTGTATTGCCTTAGAGGTATTTTAACAAGATGGGTTACCTCTGACCTGTTGGCTTCACCTCTTGCCAGTGGAGGTTAGTGAGTTTGGTCCCCCAGCTTAAGCTCCCACATGGTGAATTGCACTTGTGTGTATAACTCCACTGCCCTCTAATGGCTTGAGAGGGAGGGCACTGTGTTAAGCTGTGGGGTTACCCTCTCTGTCATTGGTTGTTGGTTGTGGAGGAGCCAGTTATCGAGGTAATCTGATGCCTCTGTGTTGGTCTCTGGTTCCCTGGATGGGAAATACTAATGCCCTGATCTTTAGGAAGGGTCTTGCCACTCACAAGGGTTACTTGGACCTTGTTACCCCTTAAAGTGGAGGTAGGGGCAAGGCAGATGGCAGCTGCTGGCTGGATGTGTGTGGGCTTCTATGGTCGCTTGATCTGCCGCTAGGGGGAGCCGCTGCTATGTTATTCAGGGCTCTTCCACCACCCTTGGGAGGCTGCTTCTGATGGAAGGAGTCACTTGGTGCACCTGCCGGGGTCTCTGGCCAGGATTGTCCTTCCCCGACCACAAACCCCACTGCCAACAGCTGCCCGGATGTGGAAAGCAGGCCCCAGAGTTATGTTCTTATTAGATGACCTAAGCCAGTCTGGCTGGCAGAATCAACGGGCTGTCAATTATTGATCTGCACCAAGGTCCCCCAAATTCACACCAGTCTCACAGGGAAAGCGGCTTTTCTTGCTTCTCCCAACCTCCAGGGGAAGAACCCTCCATGTCTGGTGTGAAAGTCTCTGGGCTAGCGGAGGGGTGATGCTGGAGACCGTCCAGTGCCCCGGCGTCTGGGGATCCCACAGGTGGTGGTCTCCCACTGCTGGGAAGCTAGCGTTGTAGGGCTAACTGAAAGCAGAGAGGAGAGAACTGGGCTGACCAAGGCCATCTGGGGACCTCTCCACCTACAATGTGAAATTAGCTTTGAAACAAAGTGGCATTTAGAATCTAACATATGATGAATGCATTATTAGCAAAGACTGCAGAATTGGTGAAGATAATGTAACTGGAGTCTGGAAAAATGGCATCTGTATTAGTGGCACAATTGCCAAAGCTGTTATGTAAATTAATTTAGAGGATATAAAATATCCTAAAGGACTTGGGATTTAGCTAAGGATAGATCCAGGAAGACTGTTGAAATCATCAGCTGGGTGCACCTAGCTGTGTCTAATAAAATATTGCAGGATGAGCTAAAGAAAGAATTAGTGTTTTAAAACAGAAACAGAATTTAAAGGGAATATACAGGGCCAGCTGTGTTGGATTTGAAAATCAACTTTTTTAATGCCTAATTTTTTCAAGTAATAAAAGATTTTGAAGTGAAATAAGCCCCGAGGACAAAGATAAAACAAAGAGCATAGTGGTATGTTTCTTTGAAATAAGTGTAATGGTGTATGCCTCTCTAGAAAGGAGATGTTGTGTGGCTTTTGGTAATGAAGCTCCCTCAAATAAATTCACAAAAATATACAAAACTTTTAGAAGAGCACATGGGTAAAAACACTGCTGACTTAGATTAAAAGTTACTCAGACAGCTCAAATTATAAAAAGGCTCCTGACACCCTAACTTTATAGAAACAGCAGGCTACTTGTATACATATGGAATCATACACAAACTCATTTAAAGCTACTAATATACAGACATAGGCCATTTCTTTGGTAAAAGAAAGCATTTCAGAAGATAGACCCAAGAACCAAGGAGAAAATCATGGAGAACAATGGATCAGGAAGTCATTCACAAGAAGGAATAGAGGGCAATAGCTTGGGGTTCTATTTCCAGGTAGCAGAACTGGATCCCAATTGAGGAACACCCTGTTCTTGTCTTACAGAAGCTGGCAACATTGTCCCTGTGGAATGAATATTCATTGCTACAGAAGAATATATATAAAAAATGTTAATGAATGTAATTTCCAATCTCCAATGTAATTTGCATATGTCAAGGACAGATGACTTTTCTTTCTTCCTACACAGGCCCCTTAATTAAGAGGAGCCACTTATGGATCTGTTTTATTTATTTTTTTGTTTTGATAACAGGCATAGTATTTGATTTAATCAAATCAGAGTAATTGGGGTGTCCATCATTTCAGGAATTTATCATTTATTTGTCTTACGAACATTCCAATTCTGCACTTTTAGTTATTTTAAAGTATACACTAACTTATTGTTGATTAAAGTCACCTCGTTATCAAACATTGTTCATTCTGTCTAAATACCTAGCTAAAATTTTGCTCCCATTAACCAGCCCCACTTTAAACCCCCACCCTCTACCCTTCCCAGCCTCTGGTAACCATCCTTCTAGTCTCTGTCTCCATGAGATCAATTGTATTAAATATTTAGCTCCTACATATGAGTGAGAACATGCAAGACTTGTCTTTCTATGTTTGGCTTGTTTCATTTGCATAATATTCTACAGTTCCATCCACATTATTGCAAATGAATCTGTTTTAGATCATTGAGATCCTGATCTTCAAACATAACACCATTGATCAGAGGAGATTTAAAGATTTGGTGGTCTCAGGAGGAGGTGAAAGGAAGGGATGTGAATAATCAGGCTTAGATGACTGACAATGACCACAGATTTCCCAGGTGTAAACATATAAGTTTGTGAGTAAGGGGACATGCAGAGAATTTTAAGAAGAGATCAATAGTTTAAGGAAATGGGGAGATTTGGTGATGTATCAACCTTGCACAAGGGAGAAGATTAAAATCTCTAGTAATGCTTTTATAATACAAGTTGGAAAGAAAACTGAGTTCTTGGGGCTAATATTTTTGAAAAACAAGGCAGAATTCCAGGACGTGGTGAGATGACTGAAGTTAGGATGGTAAGAAAGACTCAGTCAGTGGAATGAACTTCACAGTAGGGTTTGTCTGACCATAGGGAGAGATGATCTTCTGGATGCCTAAGGAATCCTAGAGACAATGATGAATGCTGAGACTGTTTTTTATGTGTTATTTTTAAACTAATGCTGAATCATTTTTCAATGGAATAGTGAAAAAATAAAAATGAAACTTAAGAAAAGAAAGAATAAAGAAAGAGAAAATAAAGAAAGAAATGAAAATGACTCTTAAATTGAAACTTTAATTTCTATAACACCTTAAAGAGAAATGTCCTTTACCTGTTAATGAGAAATTTAGTGACTTTTCTGTATTTTACATAATTATACACCTCAGAAATAATCAGAATAGTCAGATGACATCCATGTATTCCTATTACTCTGGCCTCAGACTTCTTATTTACTTAGACAAAATTGATTGGAATATCCTGCTAGCAAAGGCCATACCGCCCAATGAGGAAATGGAAGAGATATGTCTTTCAGCAGTGTCTTCATTAACTCCCTGGGATTAAACTATAAATCTGAAATTACACAGCAACCATCCTCTCCACCCTCCATCAGCACCAAAACATTGCAGAAGAAAAAGAAAGTCTCACTCTGAGAGAGGAAGAAAAACAAAGTCAGGAAGTATCTGAGAAAAATAAAGGCAGAAAAATAAACTGGTAGAATAAAATTGTTTAGAATGTTTACCTTTAATAAAGCTCAAAGAGGTAAGAATCAATGAATTGGTGTTGGAATCCTAATTTGCATACATTTCATCCACTAAATGACGATTAGGAAATACTTTTTATGTTTGGAGTACCACATGCTGGTATTTTCCTCTATATGTGACTGTGCTTCACTCTCTCTCTTTGATGGGACTGCCAGTCTCCCACCCAAATGTGTGCGGGGCAGGGGGAGGCAATCAAAGCACCACTCTCTTCCAGCCCCCCAAGCATTGTTGTGGAGCCCAGGTCAAAATATGTATGTGTCCAAATGTCCCAGATTATGGCGACCACCAAAGCCTGACCATCAAAATCTTTCTTTGGGATACTCTTTTAACAGAATAAGTATTTCTCTGTGAATTAATTAGTAGGAAGGAATTCCTCAGTAGTAAATAATAAGATGAATACTCCATGAGAAGCAACCCTAATGAAAAAAAGAAAAAGGAGGGTATTTGACAAAGAGGATTCTCTTGTTTTATTACTGGGGTCCAAAAGTTTTGAAAGTGCTGCTCTCTAACTTCTGTTCCTTGAGTTGAACCCTGTTCTCTGTCACCCTTTCTTTATGAAAACAGAATAATATGAGATATGGAAGTAGACTCCCTGGATTAAAATCCAGGTACCAACACTTACTCTCTGTATGATCTTGGACAAAATATTTATTATTTTTGTTGAAATTTCCTTTTGGGAAACTGATGATATAAATAGCTCTCGACTCAGAGATTTGTTGTAAACATTAAGTGATTTAAACTGTGTAGCATGCTTAGAGCAATGCCTGCCACTGTAATGTGTAAATAACAGCATTACATGCATTAGTTGTCAGTGTTCTCATGTGTAAATAAAAGTGTCCTGTCATGTGTTACAGATCTAAGCACAGTTACATCTCTAATGATATAAACAATCCATTCCCTGTTAGTTTTAAATTCCCTCAAAAACCTAGAGATTAACCTTGTGCAAGCCAAAGACATTTTTTCATTTTTTTTAAATCTAATAATCCAATCTTCCTTAAAGGTAAGAATTTTTGATCAATGAATATATCTAAATGTTACTTCAATTACAATTAAATGCACACATGAGCACCCATAAACACACAGGTTAATAAAAAACATTTAGTAATATCCAAACTATATAACAAAATTTCCAAATTACCCTGAGACAAAAAGGTCAGATAATTATATGTCTAACATGATTTTATATAGGACGATATGTACTAATTCAAGCCCACTTTACTCAGCAAAATTAATATGCAAGAAAATATTCTATTAGTGTTCTGTATAAGATGGTTCATTTCCAACTTTTCACCTTTTTGACTTACACCATTGAGATGATAGACAATAGGAAATTTCCAAATAATATGCTGCCACATTAAAATTGTGCAAAGAAATAAAAAATAAGCAAGGACAGGTTTCACAGGAAACTGAAATAGGATAGTCACAAGCAGGGTAGATGGATGATTAAAATCACACATAAATCAGCAACACTCTATGATTAAGAAACCCCAGTGGCAAATATACTGGTGGAATCAGTTCCTAAATATTGTTTTAGTCTTCCTCAGTAGTCACGCAGGAAAAAGTTTAAATTTAAGAAGCAACCAACAGAAAGTAGACAAAAACTATGTCAGTGATGAAGACTAGTTATGGGGAATATGATTATCAGTTGAATTCTTCTCAGAAATTATACTCTCTCTTTCTATCTCTTGCATACTTAATTTTCTACAAAATATGCAACATTCTATTATTTATCCCTTCTTAAAAAATAAAATGAACATACAACTCTAGTTTCTGCTTTTAGCTGTTAACCCTTTTCCCTACTCTTTTCATACCAAAGCTCTTCCTGATATTTATCTGTAATCTCAGTATCCAATATTTCATCCCTCATTTATTCGTGAACCCTATCCAGTTAAGCTCCATCCCCACCATATCATTGAAAATATTCCCATACAGGCTACCAGTGGCATGTGAGTTGAAAAAGCAATGGTCAATTTTCAATCTTCCAGTCTTACTCAACCTCCAGCATATTTTAAATGGTTGATAATTCCCTCCGAACACCTTACACCTTCTTCGCTTGGCATGTAGGTTAGCATGTACCTGATTTTCAACTCATGTCATGGACATTTCTCTTTAGCCACCATTACTGGACATTTTTTTCTTTCTTTCTTTGTGTGTGTGTGTGTGTGTGTGTGTGTGTGTGTGTGTGTGTGTGTGTGATAATAGCTTCAAAAGGTCCAAGTCTCAGTTTGGGGATATTTTATTTTTATTATCTAACTCACTTCCTTGATCATCTCTCATCCAGTCCTGAAGCTTTAATCATCATCTATATATTGACAGCTCTCAAATTTATATCTCCAGTCTGGACTTCTCTTCTGAATTCCAGGATATATATCCACCTGACTACTTCTACACTAGTTGACTTAAAAATACCACAAAATTAAAATATTCAAACTAGATTCCTAATCTATCATATCACTCTTTGAGGGTGATATCTCTGTGATTTCTCCATCTTTTTATCATCTTTCTAGTTATCTAAGTTTCTAAGCTCTGGCTTCTCACTTTCTCACACACTTATAATTTAATATACCTCTAAATTCCTCTAGTTCTTCCTTTAAATAATTTAGAATTTGACCATCTATAGACACTTCTGCTTCTCTCACTCTTATATGAGCCATTATAATCCACTTTTGAATTATTGAATCAGAGCTCCAATTGATCTTCCGCCCATGCAGGGAGCCTATAGTCCAATAAGCAACCAGAGTGATTCATTCACTGTGTAATTAAAACATTGACAACTGTATCCTAAAAACTTAACAAAATTTCTATATTAGTTTTATATTTTTTATGTGAATGCAGTGGCAATAAGCAATATGCATTTGTTATCTTGCATTTATTATTTTTGTGGGTGAGGAGCCCGGGCACTGTTTAGCTGGGTCCTCTGATGAAACTGCAGAAACTGGGTCCTCGAGATTAAACTGCACCCTTAGCCAACTCCTTTATTGTAGCATCATGAGACTTGACGCTGCAGTTCTATCTCAAAGCTCGGTGGGGGTGGAATCTGGTTCCAAGTTCATGTGGTTGTTGGTGGCATTAAGTACTTTGAGAGACGTATAGCTAAGGACCACAGTCTCTGGCTGGATGCCAGCCTATGCCTACCTTAGTTCCTGGCTGTTTGCTGGCGAGAGGCACCTCAGTTCCTTGTCAGGGGGCCTCTCTACCATGATTAGTTGTTCTATCACCTTCAACAGTAGAGAAAGCCTGCTGGCAAGACAGATAATACAATTTCATGTAACATAATCATAATGACAGTCAATAAGTTTTTTATATTCTATTGTTTAGAAGAAAGTCATAATCAAATAATTCCTACACACATTCAAGGATACCAGGAGTCAGAGTAATTGGGGCCATTTTTCAGTCTGACCAGTATAGATTCCCACTGAAATATGAGTAAAAGTCAAAATATTCACTATGCTCTGCAAGGCTGTACATGATCTTCTCTTAATTATGTCATTTGCTGCTCAAAAATACCTCCAAATTTTGATACTGAGGTTAATTTCATGACCCATACTTGTCTAGTTCATAATAAAAATGTGCACTCACAAAGCTTTCAAATTAATAAAAATCCACTTTCTATTTTATATATAATTTTCTTTCTATAGAAGACAGAATTGGAAGAAAAGTGTTGCTTAAGAACAGTAAATCTCCATGGACTAGAAGACTTTTGACATTCTTTTAATTTTTGACATTTTGGAGATAATTAAAATAGAATAAATGAACCATCAATAGAGCTTATATTCCTTCTCCAATACCCAATTCAGATACCATTCGAAAGTACAAAATATACTGAAAAATTTATTTATCATAGGAATGTCAAGTTACATTCTATTCTATATGGCATCAAAAAGTATAATGCTAATAATTTTCAATGTTGCAAATTTGATAGAATTTATTTTTCTTTAAATTTTATAAGTGAAATTTATGAACATTAATACATTAATATGAAATCGCATTATTATGGTCTTCAACTGTAAAGGTAAAATTAGAGTAAAACAAATGTTAGTAATGGGTTGAGCTCCTTTTAACAAGCACCTGCAAGGTTTAGCCATATCTCTTAGCACATCACTGCATAAAAACCGGTAGCCTGGTATAAGTGTCAATGTGCCTTGGAGAAAGAGAAATGTTAAATTAAGAACTTCACAAAAGGGTAATTACGTTAAAGATAGTTGGTATTCCTTTAAAAGATGTGTGCCTTTCAAAACAGTGCAGATTTTTATAGGAATGAATGGCCAGATAAAGAATGGTGATCACATGTAGCCCATCAAAATTCTATTTAATCTGAATTGAAATCTATATACATTTCATAAATATACCATTTCATAATTTTATGATACCAATTGCATTATAAAGGACATAGTTTAACAAATAGGAATACAGATGGAATAGCATGATATTTTATATTTTTAGATATTTTATGGTTTCTCCATTACATTATGATAAAGTGTGTTTTACCTTTTGTTCAACCAAGTATATCATTGCTATATGTATCATTACATAGCCCATTACATCAATCACACAACTAATGCATGACTGATTAGTTGCGTTTTTTTAGTTAACAAAATATTCTGAGAAAAATGCCATAAACTTTAATTTAAAAAATCATTCCATGAGAACTCTATGCCAGGGTTGCTACTAGAGGTTCATGATACAAAGCTTCATCTTTTGCAGGGTAAAGAAACATTTAATAATTAATCTAAATAATTAACTTTATAAATATCTATTGCCTGTGAAAAGTGCTATTAAAAGAGAGTGCCCAGATCTTGTTTTTTAATAACATTCTCCAGTAAAATGATAGATGTCTCTTTGGAGAAATAGATGATTCCAGAACTGCAGCACAAAATATACAAAATAAGCCTGGAGCATTTCATAATGCCAGAAAGTAAGGAAATGATTAAAAACAAACAAACAAAAAAACCCCACATGGATAGGGATATGTCAAAGGGAGACAAAAAATACCCGAAAGAGCTCTCAGTGGTCAAAGCTAGAAAAATTGGAAGCAAAAAAATAAATAAGGTAGTATTGGATTATAACCAAAAGTATAAAATAAACATTCATGAGTCCATATCAATATAAATAAATTATGGAATAAATAAATAAACGAGAGGGAATTCCAAATATTGTCGATATTATGCCTTCAATGAGGTGTAGCATAACTTTCCTTTATCAAGTGTGGGCTATGCATAGCTACTTGTTTCCAAAAAGTACGGTAAATAAAGTGCATTGGGGGAATGAGTAACTTTTCAGTGCACTGTGCAAAAACTAGACAAATCTCACTTCAGCCTGCTGATGAAGATCAACGTCCAAAGCAGTTAGCCATGTTGACAGCATGTGCTTGATATGCTGTGATGAGAATGGCACTTTACCACTATGTCTTCCTTCCAGGGGCACATAACTGTAGGTTACTCACAAAAAAAACAGTCTACAAATCCCACATAGGACGAGCCTGGAGGGACATGACAGCTAAGTGTAATGTGATATCCTGGATGAGATCCTAAAAGAGAAAAAGGACAAGAGGAAAAATCTAAGGACATCTGTATAACTATGGACTTTAGTTAATAACAATATATCGATATTTGTTTATTGATTGTAACAAGTGTACCATACTAACATGAAATTTTAATTATAGGAGAAACTGGGCTCAGGCCATATGGAAGCTTTCTGCACTATCACAACTTTTCTACAAATCTAAAACTATTCTAAAAAATAGACTATTTAAAAACAAAAGAGTAAAAGTTTAAATACAGCTTGAAAAAAAATGATTGGGCATGGCTATACAAATAAAAATAGATAAAAATATACAGATAAAACGAAACTACTAAGTTCATACAAAGCTGAGGTTTTGTTTGAATGGTGTAACAAAAAGGAAGAGGGAAAGAAATTTGCAGTTCTGGCTAAACTGTTCATGGAATATAAGAATATAAATTTAATAGAAATAGAAGGAAAGACAGGAGACGGATAATAGATATATAAAATTCTCAATGAACTAATAAAAATTCCAGAGCTATTTATATAAATTTGAAGGAAAGAGAGTCAATTCATTTTTATTTTATTGCAATTAACAGAAAATTTTGTCATATGCTGGTTCTTTATTGCTATCTTCACCAATATTATTTTGCAATTATATAATGATAATGGACTTTAGCTTTTGATTTGAAATTCCTTCAACACTGAGGCTTTACGGCTGGGAATCTGAGACATCATGGGATATTTTCTAATATACTCATAAATTGACCTTGAAAATCAGACAGAAGTGAGGTCATCAGTCTGCAAAATCAGAAAATGCTACAGCTTATTTATTGCACAAAGTTTCATAATTAAAAGTCAATTGGTCAAACATATAAACACATGTATGCCTGATTCCAAACCTATGCTACTAAAAATCTGGTAGCTTTTAGCAGGGCAACCGTGCCATGACAAGTTAATAACATAGTCTGTTAGTCAATGCTGTATAACCGCTACAGATTGCTGAGGTTCCTGATCTATGGCGGAGTCACTTTCTAAAAACGATCAAAATCATAGTGTCACCAAAAAGATTCTAAGGAGTAAGTTTGTGGGCCATTACTGAATCTATTTCATTGAAATTCATTTTGATTTACTGGAGCACATACTGTATGGTAAATTAAAGAGAGTTCTGCTAAAGAATACAGAAGAGAGGATAAATAAAATTTGAAGAGACAGGATAAAACACTGTAGATACATGGGCTGCTGGATAACAGTTGACAAAGGATGTTTTTATGTAACTCTCAGAGATGGAAAGATGACATTATAGCTAAGTATACAGTGTAACTCAAAGAGCCAAAATTGCTGGCAATTACAGGCTCTGCTTTTAACAGCCACTTTCCTTAATGAACTTCTAAACAAAGAAACACAAAATCATATTTCAATGTCTTCAGAAACATATGTTCTTCAATGATTTTAAAATCCTACACTGTGGTATAAAAAATGAGATGCCTATAAAAAGTGATAAATACTAAATTATTTATCCAAGGTCACCAAATGGTAATGCTTAATTTTACTGCAATAATGATTTTGTAACAATATGCGAAAGTCTGCTTTTAGATTAAGTTGGTTTAGAGTTCTTTTCTCAGATAGAACAATGTTTGAGGAAAAATAGATATTTCTGGAAAAAAGTTGTGGATTCATATCCCCATCTTTGCACATAAGAGAGGGATGTTTGGGAAAATGAAAACAACAAAATCAACATACTCTCTTAATTTTGTAGTGAATTCTCATAATTTTATGTTGTCTTGGCATCCATTTTGAATACAGGTTTAAATTTGTCATACCAGAAGCCAGGTCCTGTCACCCTTGACACGGTCTCCAGTTCCACAACACATCTAAATGGCTCAAGCCAGTGGCCAGAGATAAGAACTTAGAGGCATCTCTCCTGCCTAGCAGACTGGGCTCGTAGCTTTCTCTCTGCTTCCTTTAAAGGGATCATTCAGGCATTTGCCCAAGAACTTAGGGTGACCCCCACCTTATTCTCTTATATATACTGCTAGTTTTCACAAGCTTGTTTTTTCTCATCCTGACTCATCCTCCCTGCCTGGGGACAGAGGACTTCCCTCCAGACACACTATGCCCTCCTTGCCCAAGATCTCCGAGTAAAACCCTTTGGACTTGTTCCTCATGTTGGTGGTGTATTGAATGTTCCTTCCATCTGAGGAACTAACAGCTGCTCCAGCCTGGTGAGTGTTCCCCATGATGCCCAGGAGAACACAAGGTTGGGCTCCCATGTCCAGAGGAATGGTCAGGCAGGCATAACCTGGAACAAGGGGCAGACAAGAGCCACAAGGGCATCCGCCAGTATAAACAGTTTCCTGTGTGAGGAAACCCCTGGCTGTGGGTCAAACCACTACATAGAAGCCATCATGATGGGCACATTTTAAACACCGTATCCAGCTCCTCTTTATTTCTCACCAGGGCAGTGTTGCTAGCTGCTTTGGTACTGGAACCCCAATTTAGTTGGGTACTTTGTCAACCTTAATAATGAGATGTAGGTAATATGATTAGATACTGAGTTTATTCGAGTACAAATTTTGAAGATGGTCACCTGGGAGGACACAGATTCCAAAAGGATGGAATCAGCTTTCCTAAGTAGAGTGGTCTCAGGGTTGTTTATACAGACAAGGTCTGGGGAAGTTTAATAGGTGTATGACATTTTTCACACAAAGTTAGTGCATAGTTCATTATACGCAGTGTTTCTTTTCTGGGAACGGTATATTTAACATTCCACATTAAAAATATACTAGTTTATCTCAGGCACCATTTGGTCTAGGCCAGAAATGAGAAATTAAGGGAGTTAATCTAAAACAAATAGGCAGTAATTAAGAAACCATGACTTGGTCTCCAAAGTCAACCTTTCTCAGAGCCTAGCAACTTTTAGAAGCTCCCAATAGACAGACTATGCATTTTCTTTCACATCTCCCCCTTTTCTTCAAGATCTTTTGAAAAAAGCTTTGCAGAAGAAACATTTTGTTAGAGAATAGTTATGTCCCACATCACTAGAAAGGCTCATGTAGGTATTATTTTCAATTAAGGCGATTTTCTGAGCAATCATCATCCTAGTTTTAGTCATTGATCACAGGCAGACTGAAGTACAAATTATGAGTAATTCCACGATGAGGGACACGACAACTGTGCTTGTGGTTATGGTAACTCCTTGAAGATCAGGATGAAATGGCGCACTCAGCCCTCAGAGTAACCAAGAAAATGAATCATTTAGAGGATTAGTTTTGTACATCTTGTAACCATTTAGCCTTTTGAGCTATTCTTTATAATCAAGTCTCCACTTCTCCAGAGGTGTTAATATAGGTACCAGAAGTGGTGTGTGCTGCTGCACAGACAGCTCCTTTTTCAGCCAAGGCATAAGTCTACAGCAATTCTATCTAGCACTGCCGGAGCTAAGGAGTTCAAGAATTTTCTTGAGCCGCAATGTTGTTTGCAGTGTCTTCAGCTATCTGATCAATAGTGGCTGATATATTTTCAACCATATCTCTATGGTTAGTATTCCCAAATGCAGCAGGGATTAGTATTCCCAAAATGCTTTGGCCTGAGTTATCATCATATCCCGCTAACATAGTCCCATACCTCTACAATGGAGAGAGAAAGGAGGTATTTCTATATTTTTACCTAAGGATAAGGGATTAAAAATGACCTAACAAGCACAAGCCCTCTATTTGCCAACTATCGAGGCAACGGTGTGCCCAATCTTGTGTAGGCAAATCGGTCCCAATACCACATACAAACACATAACCTGGTAGAGCAAAAGCAACTCCTCTGAGGATATGTTTTTTTAATGCCCTCATTAACCAGAAGGGTAAAGAGCTTCAAGTCAAACCAGAGATTTCATTTCACACATATTTGCCAAAACCCAATTGCACGGTATGAAATGAAAGGGAGACATTGGCAGAGCAAGGATTGATTTTTTTGTTGTTGCTGTTTTACCCATGTGTCTCTTAAGCGAAGATAGAATGAACAAGGAGGGCTAGGGCCAAATTCCTTCCAAGTAGGTAGGTAGTAGGTAGTTTTAGACAAGGTACAGAAGCATCAGATTCATGGAAGATTTGAACTTAGAATGGTATCCCAGAGATAAATACTCTAAATATGTAATGGCATTAGAGATATTTAAAACATTAGTGACAGGCATATATTGATTATCAATAGATCTAGGAATCATACAGGAGATCCAACAAGTAGTTAAGTTTCCTCCAGTAGCAGCGCTTTGGGATAGTTTAATCAAAGTGTTATTAAGCTATTTCATGTATTGAGACAAAAAGAATACTGTGAGGAAAAAATAAAATTTATTCTTTCCTAATCAAACTACCTGCTGAAGTCCTAAAACAATAATTATCTCAATATACTAGAACAGGTAAGAGAAGAAATTTCCTATGTCACATAAGACAATAATGATTAACAAGATTCCCGGAACAATGATGATAATGGCTGCTAGTAGACAGGTGTAAACATTCATTAAGATACAGACCTGGTCCAACGTCCTGGGAGAGCTGTTTATTCTAGGTGTTATTTTTTTCTTGGCCTCATATCTACTTAACTGAAGTCAAAGATCACCTTCCAGTGAAACATGTCATTCAGGAGACTCAGCCTTCTTTAGATGAGAAATGAGGTTTCTATGTCTTGTAACTTTGCAGCACAAGGGTTAGTAAGAAATACCTGATAGGGATCTTTCCATTTAAGTTGAAGTGAATCCTTTAGAAAATGCATGGAAATCCAACAGAAAAAAAATCCTGACTGAAGTCTAGGGGTTTTAAGTTCTTTGTCTCCTGGGAGTTTGCTATAAAAAGAATCTTTTACCAAATTGTAATTTTAGTTTGTTGTTTCATAAGGTCATTAAACTAATGCAATATATCTCCTTTTAGCATTATAAATTCATAGTTTCCCAAGGACAGCTTCATAGATTGACCTGTCTGTCTCAGTTGGAGATACTGGTGTCTACTAAGAGGGGTAGACCTTGGATTACATAAATCCAGTGAAATAGTTTTCAGCCAAGGAATTTTAAAGAACGTGGTTAATTTTCCCAGCTGAGTTTTGATTGTTCTCTTTGAGAATTCTGCTAATCCAGATAACTGAGGGAAATATGCACAATGAAAATGTTGAAGAATTGGCCATATCTTGCATATTGATTGAATATTGCGTCCAGGGAAATGACTACTGCTGTCACTGATAAGTTCTGGAGGGTCTCCCTAAGTTGAAATAACTTTTTCCAGGAGAATTTTAAAGCACTAAGACTGTTGTTCTTCTACATGGAAATGCTTCTACCTAATGATAAAACATGCAAATCATCACTAAAACGTACTCGTGTCCTTGTGATGGGGGTAGCTTAAGAAAATTTAATTGCCATACCATGAAAGGGGCCTCAGGTAATAAAAATTCCTTGAGAATTATGTAAAAGTTTTTCTGGATCATGTTTTGGGCAGATATGGCAGTGACTTATAAGTTAGAGTCAGAGAAGGTTTCCAATAATACTGCTTTCCCAAGCAACCATTTTACCAGGGCTCCAATGAATTAGATCACAAATATGGATTACAAAGGATGACTATAATTTGATAAGAAGTATAGGCAAGCTGTTTGGCCCATGACGTATTTCATCCATGTGGGACTGTGCTCTCACTTTTGTTTTCCAATTTTCTTGTTTTGTTTTGGGGGCACTGAATTGAGCTAATTTCATGTCAAATTCAATGGCTTCCTCAAAAGTTAATATGGATTGCTTTTCTTTCCTAGACGTATTTAGAACCGTCCTCTTTGCTACTTTATTAGCTAGCTGATTTCCTTTGCTTTCTGGACTATCTGATTAGAAGAAACCTTGGATTTTAATGATTGTTATTGATTTTGTTAATAATATGGCTTCTAATTAATTGTAAGACAAGCTGTTTATTTTTTATGGACTGACCAGAAGTGGTTAAGAACTCTCTTTGTTTCAAAGTCATGAGCTACTCTAAAGGCATATCTGCTATCTGTGTGAATATTAGCAGTTATTCTTTTTGCCAATTGTCAAGCTCTAATTCATGCTATTAATTCTTCTTGTTGCACTGAAGCTGCTTCTATAAGACAAGAACTTTCTATTTTTTTCAGCTAAGGGAACTATAGCATAATTTGCATTATAAATTCCAGATTTCTCCTTTAAGTAAGATCTATTTGTAAACCAAACAACATCAGCTTTAACATGGGGAGTTTCTTGTAGGTCCATCCGAAGAGAGAGAAGTTCATCAGTTAAAGTTATACAGTCATGTGGAATTTTATCTGAAGGTGGGGGCAGAAGTGTAGCAGGATTTAGATCATTGCACTTAGAAATTGTAATATGAAGTGCAGAGAGGACCAGGAGTTCATTAGAGGCCAGCCTGCCAAATGAATAACGCTGAGTATGGCATGAATTTAGAAGTGCTTCCACAGAATGTGGGATGAAGTCAATGACATCCCTTCATTCTTTCTTCAGAATGAAGTTAATGAGGGGATGTTCCCTCACTATTTCTTCGGTTGCATTTGCTGGCACAGTGGTTGCTGTTGTCGCTCTCATGCAAGGTGGTATGCTCTAGCCACTGTATCCAGTTGCTGGTTATAGTACCCTATAGGTCTATTTTGATTCTATGTGTTTGCATCAGTGAACCCAGGACATTTCCTTGATTTTTATGTAGAAATAAAGTAAATGGAATATTATAATATAAATGTCCTAAGGCTGGGGCATCTATAAGATCTCTTTTAATTTCCACTAATGTTAACTGATGTCCATTGCAGAGGGCCTTATTTGTCTTGTTTTAAAAAAGTATATAAAGGCTGAGCTTTTAAAGAAAAATGTGGAATCCAATTTCTGCAATCCCAGAAATTTTCTCAGTTGTTTCTTAATTTTTGGTGTAGAAAAGGCCATTATCCCTTTTTTCCTATCTGGACTAGTAAAAAGGCCTTTCATTAATGTTAGGTAACCTAAATATATAACCTGTTTTTAACAAAACTGAAGTTTTTCTTGAGACCTTGTGTCCCTTTAAAGCCGATCATTGTGTAATAGTAAAAGAATCTCATCTCTTACAAAGGTTTGCTTATCTTCTGAACGGAGAAGTAAATCATCCATATGTTATATACAAGTGGAATTTTGTTTTTTTTAAAAAGTTTTCATCTAAGAGATATGCTTTTAATACTTGTGAGAGACAAGTTTGAATCTCAACATATCCCTGAGGCATAACTGTCCATGATGTTGCTTGGTTTCCCAAGTGAAAGTGAAGAGCAACTGACTGTCTATCAACAAAAATGCTAAAGAAAACACTACACAAATCTATCACAGTAAAGAATTCACCTTCAGTTGAGATGACAGCCGACAACATCTGGGGGTTTGGCATAATTGTGTTGGAATGATTAAATTATTAATTGCTCTTAGATCCTGTAAAAATCTCCATATCCTCTTTTGTTTGCCTTTTTCTTCAGGAGAATTGGAGTGTTACATGGACTTGTACTGGAAATTACCAAGCCTCTTTTTATATAATATAAAATTATAGTTCTTAGTCCTTCCAAAGCCTCAAACCTTAAGGGGTATTGCTTAAGGTTCAGAAGAGGATTTGATGGGTCTATTTGCATTTTAATTAGGGCAGCTGAACTAATTTTTCTAATATCAGTAGAGGACATTGACCATAACTGATCAGGTACTGCTTTTAGCAGTTTCTGTAATTATTTATTACTAAATACTTCAGTATCCTCCCTGGCAATATGAAAAGCAATTTGCAAATTAGAAGGGTTAAGTTTTAAATTTTCTGTTATCTATTGTTTTTAAAATTTTCTTTATCTTCTAATTCTAATACATTTTTCCCTTTTAGGAAATGGAAGCGTAGCTATTATAACATTCTAAATGACTCTTCTTATTTGACAAATGGAAGCTGATGGATCCAAGGGGAAAACATGAATCCCTTATAGAGGACCTGGTTGAAAAGTCATAGGCTGGTATTTATTTATAGGGGCTGCCAATAAGGGAGAATTAGTGACACCTGCCACTGGAATTGTATGTTTACTCCAAGGAATTGGACTTTGCAATGGGATTTATTACAAATAATGTAGCTCCACTATCAACAAGAACTTAGGAGCATTCTCCATTTAAAGTAATTTCTATTTCTTCCAGAGTGTTGGTAAGAAAGAAAGGAAATGTCTCTTTAAGTTCTCAGAACATCTCTATTCCTTTTCTTTTTCCTTTGTCTGTTGCTGTAACTTTTCTATAGTGTAATCCTTTCTATAATGGCAAGGTTTCTCAGAGTAATTGCAGAACAGAAGGTTAGGTCCACTTTGATGTTTGTAAGTGCATTTTGGAAGCCCAGATTGGGTAGATATTTGTTTTTCTGTGAACTTACCAGCCCCACTCTTTTGTTTGGCTTCTTTCTTCTTTAGTTAAAGTAAGAGACGACTGATCAGCAAAATTGATCAAATCGTGAGTCTGAAAAACAGACCAACTAGGATATTATCTTTTTATTATTAGTGCTAATTCTCCCTCTAATCCATTTATGAAATTAAAATTGAGAATAGTACCATTTTGATGATTATTATAACTTTCTTGATAATCCTGAACATTGTTTAAAGATTTTTTTCAAATCTCTCAAAATATGGCATCACTGAGTCATCTCGTCAACATTGTTGAATATTATTCCAGTTGACTATTTTTTGAAAGACAAAGGGATGGTATAAGGAAAGCTTTAGCAAGATCACAAGAATATCTATGATCATTCTCTAAGAATTTATGAAAGTCTTCCTAGGAGTTTCTCTAGTTCACCTTAGCTATTCAATTTTTAGCTTTACTTTCTGATGCTAAACATGTGGACTAGTTAATATAAATCAGAACTCTGGCAAAACCAAAAGGGTCCTCATTAGGGTCAGGAAGTTTTAAAATTATGCCCTTAAGTTCCGCCTGTGACCATGGCTGATAAACCAAGGCAGGTTATCCTCTACCAGACACTGGCGGTTTGCAAAATGGAGCTAGAATAGCAGAAATGCTGTGGGGAAGCGGGTAAGGAAAGGTGGGTCATATAATGAAGTACATATAATGAAGAATAAAGAGGAGCTAAGGTAGCAGAAGGAGAAATTTCAGCAGCCTTTCTTGATTCAGAAATTGCTTTAGACAATCTTTTGTTTTCTTCCTATAAAGAAAAACTATCAGAACCTCTTTTGGAAGTTTCCATATACCATTGAAAATAAGTCTTCCAATTGCTCTGTTTTACTTTAGAAGTGGCTTTTTCTAATTGAACACGCAAATAAACTGTATTCAGAATGTGGCCTGTATTAAAGATTACAATTTTTTTTTTCTTAAACTACAGAGGTTTACTTTCTCTTTTCAGAGAGAAAAGGGATTTCAAAGGTACCTCATTTTGGCCATTGTAATTTGGGGTCATCACAAGGTATGCATGACCAATTTTCTAAATATTTACATTAAAAGGCACCATAGGTGTTAAACATAAATTCACCTGGAGTTTCTAATGGTAGACCCCTCCTTATGGAAGAATACTCAGAGTTACAAATGCCCATAATTCAGATTTTTCCTTCCTGAATGGCCAGAAAAGCCTTAATGGGAGTTTGTTTTGGATTGAGTGTGCTGCTTATGAGAACAGTTCCTGAAGGCGTCACCCTTGACTTGATTCTTCCGTTTTACCTGTTTCAGTGGTCCCAAGAAACTTGAGGGCTTTAGGCAGTAAGTGATCAATCCTGTATGTGTGCCCACTAGATTAAGCAAGGTTCCTTTTATGTTCTTCTGAAGGAAATGTCTATGAAACCACTACTTGTCATGAGCAATTAGCTCTGAAACTCTCAATACACATTATACACCCAGGGTGCCTTGCAGCCAGAAGGAACAGTGTCTCTTATCTTCAGGACTTTATCTCGTCTTCATAGAAAGCCTATTATAATTTTGGTCACTCGAAAAAAATTTGAGCTTGTCAATTGAACTGAGATTCAGAATGTGGCCAGTTTTAAAGATTACATTTTTTTGTTGTTGTTCTTCAACTACAGAGATGCACTTTCTCTTTTCAAAAAGCAATTATTTTTCCCCTGACCAAAATTCTGAATGAGAGAAAAGGTAGAAAAACTCTAAAGAGTAATTGCAATAAAACTTTAACAAATAAAAGCAAAAATCACAAATCTGCCATTAGTAGAATCTCTAGAGAATAACAAATAAATCTCTTACCTTGTAGTAGCACTTCAATTCAAATCCCGCTGAATTAGAAATGTGTATAGCTTGAATAAAAACAGAATCCTCAACCAAGCCCAGTAGGATTCAAGCCTGAGAGAGACTTTACCAGGGATCCCTGTTTGCCCTGGTGAGAACAGCTAAAGGAAAGTCATTCATGCAGATACCAAGGCTCCAGCTGCCAGCAAAGTGACAGGGATCGCTGAAGGTTTGCTTTAGGTCCCCTCCTGGTTGCCATAATGTCAACCGTAATAATGAGATTCTGGCAATATGATTAGATATTGAGTTTATTCGAGCACAAAAGTTTAAGGGTAGCCACCCAGGAGACATAGACTCCAAAAGGATGGGGCTAGTGCTCTGAAGTTGAGAATTTGAGGGTCATTTATATTGGCAAGGTCTGGGAAAGTTTAACAGAAGTAAAACATTTTCCATACAAAAGTTTGTGCATAGTTACGGCATTTGAGTGTCTATAGACAATGCTTCTTTTATGGAGAAGCATATATTTAACATTCCACATTAAGGATGTAATAGTTAAAGGGTCTTTAATCTCAATCAAGTGGTCCTTTATCTCAGTCAAGGGGTCTTTTAGCTCAGGTGTTATTGGTTTGAGCCAGGAACAAGCAATTAAAGAAGGAAGCTATCTAAAACAAATGGTGGTATGGTGTTTGTTTTTCCATTCTTGCAATACTTCGGTTAGAAGAATGGTCTCTGTTTCCACCCAGGTTGTTACAAAATGTATTATTTCACCATTCTTTATTACAGCCGTGTGCTCCCCATTAAATTGGAAATAATCGATCAACACCCACGTGCACATATGGGAGCAAAACTCAACAGAAACCGAGTAGGTGGGAGGTGGATGCAGGGGATGGGTAAATTTACACCTAATGGGGTACAATGCTACCTTGGTGCTGGGCACACTTATAACTTTGACTCAGACTGCACAAAATAAAAACATGTAATCAAATCATTTGTACCCCCATAATATTATGAAATAAAAAAATAAATTATTATGGGTACAAAAAATAAGATAAAATAAAACAAATGGTCAGTAATTAAGGGGTCAAACTCTGTGGCTCAGTCTGCAAAGTCAATATTCCTTAGCACCCACAACTTTTAGAAACCTCAAATAGACAGACTTTTTTTTTTTCACAGTTCTCAAAACAATTTTTTTTAATTTTAAAATCATATTGTGGTGAAGATAAAAGTCATATAATTTACTCTTTAGTAAACATTTCTACTTCCATATAAAATCATTTTTATTGTACTGTCAATCTAAGATGGAAAATCAATGTTTTTCATAATTTACCACCAACTGAGCATGCTCTATTTTAATACTTCAAACAGTTTTGAAGTATGTGAAAATCAAGCTAATGTATCAGTTTGTGTTTGATCACTGAACATTTATGTCCCAAGTATGGAGTATTCCTGAGGGCAAATACCTGAGAGCTGAGATTCACAAATTAATATTTATGTAAATTAAAAATAAATATTCCATTTATGCCACCATTTTGAGAAAGGAAAATTAATTCACTTGAATTTTTTCACTATTTTAATTAAAAAATTATACGTGGAAGAAACCAGTCTTCAATTATTTCTTAAGAAAACAATAATTTTTCTTTTAATTCATGATTTTAAAAATTTGATTATGTCATTGAAAACATGACAATTTTAACTTTATGTTATTTGGAATTTTACTATTTTAAATTGGAAAGCAGCACCAGTTTAAAAATATGAATGGAAAATTAGATTTATAATGTGTTTACTATTATTCTTAATATTTTTCAACCAAATATATTATAGAAATATATTTGATGAAGAGGGGATGGGAAGTTGGCATATTCCAAAGGAGGAAAGAACATTATGTAACCACTTCCTTAGTATGCGGTCAATAAACCAAAAACCAAAAAAAAAACAATTGGCAGTTGACACATCCCTTGGTGATGTCAATACTAAAATCGGGATAAAAAAGAAGTATCAGTACAAGAAGGTAATTGAGGCTAATGGAGAAAAATTCTAATGCAATAAGCAAAAGAGATGACATTCATTGCCTTTGGAGAGAGAAATGACCAGGATGAAAAAAAGGATGGGCAGAAACTGATGTTCTTCAAACTGATATTTCTGAAGTTATTTAGTTATTTAAACCATATATATATGTATATCCATATATATAACTGCTGATTTTTTTAATTGAAGAATAACATGACAAAGAAAGATGCATTCTTAATAAAGGTAGCTTTCAGTGCTCCTAATGAAGAAAATAAGAATTTTTTCAATCAGATATGTTTAAAAGTTACAAATTTTAGTTCATAAATAATTTAAATCTTTACAAAGCATAAAATATAGAAAGACTAATAAACATTTACTTGACAGTTAATATTATAACTATTAATCTTAGATTACTGCAATGATGGTTCATATTAAAGAAGATATCATTTTTCATTATGTACATTAAGCACACTGCATTTCGTGTACACGCCAATTTCTTTCTTTGAAGCTATGATTCCTTTACAATACGTGCTGTTTTCAATAGTGAGCTAAAACCACCTTTAAACACACACACACATACATATATATGTACATATTTTAAAATATCATATTACATAATAGCAATTAAAATGACTTATTATGATCCAGAAGTATGCATTGTATTAAATAATCAGAGATGCTGTGTATGGTCATTTGCAAAGGTGGGAATTAACAGATATTAATTTGAAAACAATAAACACTAACATTTTAAAAAATTTAATAGCAAAGCTTAAGCAGCTGTGTATCTTCCCTCAGGATTATAGTTAATCTAATTGAACTGCCACAATTTAGATTCCTTGGCTGTAGCTATCATTTTTCATGGCAACAGGAGAGCTAGGCTGCTCATCCAATACTTTTAAATTTAGCTGAATTAATTGTACAGATTATGTTGAATGCAAACTATGGAGAGAAGAATGAATAAAAAATTGTTTTCTCTATCCAAAAGTATTTAATTTAGTAGGTGTGGCAGAAGCAGAAAAAGACTCTGATGAAAATGCTTCTTAAAATTGCATTATTCTTAATATATTCAATTCACTTGAAACTTTCCTGATGATTTTTAAAATAATTATACTTGTTGGTTAAAGATGTTGTGAAGTTTCATTTTCTTAAATATAAACTAGAAGGCCACTAAAAGGTCACATCTTACACTGAAAAAGGGAAATTTTTTTTATCTAATATCTAATATCACTAACCCAACTGCCTCCGCTCTTATGTCCCCCAATCTTCCTAGAAGATGTATATCCTCATGCAATTTCTCTCTTTAAAACATTCCCATATGAAGCAAGAGCGAGACCCCGTCTCTACCAAAAATAGAAAGAAATTAATTGGACAGCTAAAAATATATAGAAAAAATTAGCCGGGCATGGTGGCGCATGCCTGTAGTCCCAGCTACTCGGGAGGCTGAGGCAGTAGGATTGCTTGAGCCCAGGCGTTTGAGGTTGCTGTGAGCTAGGCTGACGTCACGGCACTCATTCTAGCCAGGGCAACAAAGTGAGACTTTGTCTCAAAAACAAACAAACAAACAAACAAACAAACAAAAAACCTTCCCATATGAACTCATTGTTTTCACACGAAATTCAAAATGTGTTGGGGGCCATCTGTAGTTTTTCTACCACCTAACAAACTTGACACTTTAACCCTGAGCCTCAGTTGTAATAAAAAAAAAACTTTGTAATGGCCTCAATTTATCAGAGTTTTGTCATCTTTTTATCTTTGCTTACTCTGCTGTCTTTACATGGAAGAGCATTTATGCCCTGTCTTACTACCATGTCCCCTTTAAAGAGATACATATCCCTCATTATTCAAACTCATTTTGTAGACCGTCTCTTCTCTGACCCTTTTGATACCTTCTGCATTGCTTGGCATGAATTGACCACTCTGCCTTGAGCTTCTCTCGTACCATTTGCGGATATCTGTTATATAAACTACAACACTGACTTGCATTATATAGTCCCTGACTTCCCGTACTACAAGCTAATTAAGGTATGGACTCTTCATCATTCACGTTTGTACCCCTTGCATTTATGTAGTAGAATTCCAGAAATAAGTATTTGGTGAACAACAATCAAAATAATGTAAAATTAAGAAATCTGTCCTCATTTTACAAGTGTTTTTTGCTGAATTGATACATCACTGAGAAAGAATTTCAAACAATAATTAAGCAATTTGATTGTCATTCAGAGAGTTAAGAGGTTTAAACTTGAGAACCACAAAGTCACACCAAAAATATGTGCTATATTTTGAGTTAATAAGACTTTTTTTTACAGCTCTTGACTGTAAATACTCCAAGAAGTAGTGTTAATATGTGATTTCAAGCCCCTAAAGTAGATTTCAAAATACTATTAAAATTGTTATGCTCAGTAAATGAAAATATTTGCTATTCATTGAGGAATATCAAATAAAACAAGCAAACAAACAAATAGTTGAAAATATGTAACTTAAGTAAGTAAAAAGGAAAAAACATGGTAAATCAATTATTTCCACATTCTAGGTCACATGAATATGTCTATTCATCAGAAAATAATTTTTCACTGATTCAGTGTAATCTTCCGAAGGGATGAAACAATAATAGTTTAGAATGTTTAAAATAGCAAATACCGCTATGAGCACTACTACACATTTTCACATGGTTTGACTGTATATAAGCATAAAATTGCTGAACAATATGTCTGATTATTATATTTGCTTCTGAAAACCAATCTCTTATTTGAATATCATTGAAAACAAATCGAGTATGCAGCAAGATGAATTTGAGAACCTCTGCAATAATGAATGCTGTAAGAATAATTTGAATTTTTAGGAAAGATGCCAACATTTTGGTTTTTTCTTTCTTAGATTTTATGCTCTGTGATAATCTTAGATTCTGTGTTGTGTGGTTATAGCAGTTACTGGAGAGCCTCAGAACAGCTTATCTTAAATACAAAATGATATGAGGACACAACACAATTTTTAAGAAGTTCTTTATCATAGATAATATTAGCATACCTAGATACAGAAATCTTCCACTGAAACTGGTAAAAATCTAGGGAACAAATATCTGCCTAATTTTTTATGACCAATCACCAAAGACATTGCAAGAAAAGAAAACTACAGATCAATATCTCTTATGAACATACATGCAGAATTTTTCAGCAAAATCATCAACAAATCACACCATGACCAAGTGGGATGTGTTACACTTGATATGGAAAGTTGGCTCAACATTTGAAAATCGATTAATGTAATCACATCAACAAATAAAGAAAAAAACCACACGATCATATCAATAGATACATAAAAAGTATTTGACAAAATCCAGCACCTATTCATGATAAAAAAAAAAACAACTTTCAGTAAAATCTCAAACTAGGAAATCTTAGTGAAATCTCAAACTAGGAGCACAGGGGAATTTACTCAACTTCATAAGGAATATGTACAAAATGTTTATGGCTAATATCATACTTAATGGTGATGAAATCAGAGCTTTTCCACTAAGATCAGGAAAAAGTCAGGGATTTTTCCCTCACCACTCTTTTTGAACAAAGTACTGTAAGTACTAGCTAGTGCATAAAGAAAAAAAAAAGGAAATAAATGTACACAGATTGGGAAGGAAGAAATCAAAGTGTCTATTCACAGATGGCATTATGGTCTATGTAGAAAATCTGAAAGAATCGGCAAAATAACTCCTGGAATAAGCAATTATAGCAAGTTTCTAGAATACAGGGTTAATATACAAAATTCAATCATATATACCAACTATGTACGAGTGAAAATTAAAATCAAAAACAAATTATCCATTTACATTAGCACCTTCCAAAATAAAATTCTTTTGTATAAATCTATCAAACTATGTACAATATTGATATGAGAAAAAGTACAATGCTGATTAAAGAACTAAATGAGTGGAGATACATTCCATGTTCATGGATAGGAAGACTCAATATTATCAAAATTTCAGTTCTCAAACTAATTCAATGACTTAGTGAAATCTCAATAAAAATACCAGCAAGTGTTTTCTTTTTTTTTTTAACATCAACAAACTGATCATAAAGTTTATATGTAGAGGCTAAAAGCCCATAATACCCAACAAATATTGAAGGATAAGAACAAAGTTGGAGGACTGACACTACCCAACTTCAAGACTTACTATAAAGATACAGTAATTAAGTACTGCAATAATGACAAAAAAGAAGACGAATAGATCAATGAAAGAGAATAGAAAGACCATAAATTTGTGGGGACACATTCAGATCATAGCATGGATGTTTTTATCAGCTTTACTCATATTTCCCCAAACTTAGAAGCAACCAGCATGTACTTTTGTATATGAATGGATAAACTCTGATATATTCAAACAATGGAATATTATTCAGCACTAACAAGATTTGAGCTATCAAGACATGAAAATTCATAGAGGAAACTTAAATGCATATTATTAAGTGAAAGTAGCCAATCTTAAAAGGGAACATACTGGATCATTCCAGCTGTGACATTCTGGAAAAGTCAAACTATGGAAACAGAAAAAGATCACTGTTTGACACAAGACAGAGTGGGGGATAAATAGATGTAACCCAGAATATTTCCTCTGTATTATACTACAATGGTGGATTCATGTCATTATATATTTGTCCAAACCTATAGAATTTAAAATTACAAGAGTGAACCTTAATGTAAACCATGGACTTAGGGTGATAATAACATATTAATACGAATGTTGGCTCATCATTTGTAACAAAGGTACCACTGCAGTGGGGGAGCTGATAATGAGGAAGGCTATGCACATAAGGGGGAAAGGGTTATGTGGGCATCTCTGTATTATTTGCTTAATTTTGCTGTGAACTTAAAATTTCTCTAATAAAATATAATAGTTTTTTGTAAAGCTTCCAAATTTCTGTGTTCGTGTGTGTGTGTATCTGTGTGTGTGTGCATGTGTGTGTGTTACATGTGATGTGTATCAACAAGTGGCCTCGGGATATTCTTTGTATTATTTTTCTTGTCAGGAATCACATCTTTCTATTTTTAATTTTTGCAATGATTCTTTAATGCTGAAAAACTCTTATGTTTTCATATATACTACCCTAACTTGATTTCAGACATTTGTTTACTCCATAGATTCAGACCAAAAATTTTACTATTTCCTATTCTTCAATGACCAATTGGTCAGAATGCTGAGCATTTCTACACACTATTATAACCTATAACTCGTGGTAATACAATTTTTTTTACCTTGACACTATAAAATTTTACCAGAGATATAATTTTTTTAATTTATTTCAGCATATTATCAGGGTACAAATGTTTAGTTTGCATATATTGCCTTTGCCCCACCTGAGTCAGAGCATCAAGCACATACATCCCCCAGATGGTGCACACCACACCAATTAGGTGTGTATATATCCATCCCCTTCTCTCCCCTCCCATCTGCCTGACACCAGATGAATGTTACTACTATATGAGTATATAAATGTTGATCAGTTAATACCAATTTGATGGTGAGTACATGTGGTGCCTGCTTTTCCATTCTTATGATACTTCACTTAGAAGAATGGGCTCCAACTCTATCCAGGATAATATAGGAGGTGCTAGATCACCACAGTATTTTGTGGCTGAGTAGAACTCCATTGTACACACATACCACATTTTATTAATTCACTCATGTATTAATGGGCACTTGGGTTGTTTCCACATCTTTGCAATTGTGAACTGTGCTGCTATAAACATTATAGAGAAGATGTCATTTTTATCAAATGTTTTTTGTTCCTTTGGGTAGATGCCCAGTAATGGGACTGCTGGATCGAACACTAATTCTACTTGTAGCTCTTTGAGGTATCTCCATATTACTTTCCACAGAGGTTATACTACTTTGCAGTCCCACCAACAGTGTATGAGTGATCCTATCTCTCTGCATCCATGCCAACATTTATTATTTTGATAAAAGCCATTTTCAATTCTATGCTTTGAATGGATCCAGAGAAGACCCCATATAGCAAAAGCAATCTTAAGCAAAAAGAACAAATTGGGAGGCATCATTTACCAGCCTTTAAGCTGTATTACAAGGCTATAGTAACTAAAACACCATGGTAATGGCATAAGAATAGAGACAGAGCAATGGAACAGAACTGAGAACCCAGATATAAAACCGTCCTCATATAGCCATCTAATCTTTGACAAAGCCAACAAAAACACACACTGGACAAAAGAATCCTTATTGAATAAATGGTGCTGGGAAAATTGGATAGCCACAAGTAGAAGACTGAAATAGTATCTATACTATTCACCTCTTACAAAAATCAAATCATGGTGGATAACAGACTTAAACCTAAGACATGAAACTATAAGAATTCTAGAAGAAAATGTTGCAAAAACTCTAATAGACATTGGCCTAGGCAAAGAATTTATGAAGAAGACCCCAAAGGCAATCACAGCAACAACAAAAATAAATAAATAGGACCTAATCAAATTAAAAAGCTTCTTCACAGTCAAGAAAACTATCACAAGAGCAAACAGACAACCTACAGAATGGGAGAAAATATTTACATACTACACATCCGATAAAGGGCTGATAATTAGAATCTATACAGAACTCAGGAAAATCATCAAGAAAAAATCAAACAATCCCATTAAAAAGTGGAAAAAGGACATGAATTAAAACTTTTCAAAAGAAGACAGACTAATGGACAACAAATATATGAAAAAATGCTCAACATCTCTAATCATCAGGGAAATGCAAATCAAATCTGCAATGAGATATCACTTACCACCAGAGATATACAATCAGAATATGCAAACTATTCTCGCAAAATGGAAAACAAGATGAATTACCGAGTTCACATCCTGTGTCAGTATTTGTGCTAGGAATTTTTTTGATATTTAAAAGTCACCACAAACATGTAAATTATAATGGTTCTATTGCTACTTGCTAATGAAAGAACTAAGACATAATATTATTAGCATAATTGCCTGCTCTCATGTGTGTCTGTTTTTGCTTATGATCCTCTACCTTGCTGTTTGGAAAACAAGACACAACATTTCTTTCCTGTTGTTTTGTTACAACACGTATCCAATCACCAAACTTGTTAAGTAATTTAATCATGGTTGAATCAGAATGTGAGGGCTGTAAGTTTGCATTATTACAGTTGGTATTGTGCCTACTTAAAAGTTAAGGATGTCCTTATTATAAAAGAAGGAGAGACTGGAAGTTGTTGCCCAACCAGCCATCTATAACACCGAAATGGTGAATGTAGAAGCATAATTTTGACAAATATATACTTAGGCAAAACTGAAGAATCATACAAAAAGAGGAGCAGATCAAGTGAAATGTATTCAGGCATGTTAACTAAAAAAGGAGAGGTTCTTGGGTTTGTGTAAACATGTTTGTCCAAATCATGGAAATTTGAGAACTTCTGGGGTATTTGAACCTGTTGTTTCTCCAGCTGATCTAGGTCAATGCAATTAATAAAACTTGAGGTTTCACATACATATTCTACTAACTGATAAATATTGTTGCGTGGAAAAAGCATGCATTGAGACAAGGCAGTGTCTCTAATCCCTGTGTCTTTTTTTGAAATTTCCATGGAATTTAACAATCCGGAATTGGATTATGTTTTAGGTGGCTTTCATGTAGTTAACAGGACCTAACAGTTGGGACCCACTGAGAAGACAGATCATAAGAGAGGTCAAACACATACTGTTTGAGCTGGTTTCTGCAGATAACATTTAAATATATTTAACAGATCTAATTAAGTAGGGAGGAAATATGTCAGAAATGATACTTAAGAAAAGACACCATCACAATGGAAAGTACATTGAAAATGAAAGGTCCTGGTTGTAATTTCTGTTAGGTGAGTGAAAGCTTGATTTATTATAGGGATTAATTTATTTCTGGGCCTTAAGGAAATGTAAGAGAAAATGTCTCTGAGGGTAATGCAGGAGATTTGTTGGTGGTGGGGGGAGGACTTCACAACCTGAAATATTGGGATTCAAGAATTATTTTGCAGAATTTGGCCAAGAATTTGGGGAGAATAGGAGTAAGACCAGAAACACAGAAATGCTTACTAATGTCTAGCAGATAACTCTCAATGTGCTTTTTTTTTCCCCAAAAAAGAAAGGGATGATACTTATTTTAGCTAGAGTAGGAAGTGCAAGACTGAGGAGAAAAAAAGTATGTGTAAAAGGAAATCCTCAGCTCTAACTTCCAGAAGGCATCATTCCAGGAGCAGTAGGGAGTTGCAAATGATTGGTACAAGTATCCACATAATCATTTTTAACAGATTCTGCTATATGTGTCTGGTAGGTGTTATGATTGTCTCCTACTCACCTCATTGGCGAGGGAGGGATTTTATACCCTAAGTATTCTAGGATGTTTGAATACATGACTCCTAACATTGGACAGGTGAGAGTGGCAGCAGTTTACAAGTTACATATTGTCATAGCCCAGGGGAGGAGGGTACTGCTTGCCATGCAGGTCCACATGGGTGTTATACGAGGAATAGAGTGAACAGCAGGGTTTTTGGGAGGTAGACTTCAGAGTAGCAAGAGGGTGAGGTGCCCCCTGGATCCCAGGATAAGATGTGATTGTTTTGTTTGAATAATTTGGTAGGCTGGGCACAAACATACATGTGTATGTAATATATATGTATATACTGTACATAAATTGGGTTTAATTTTGTTAATTTTCAGAGTAAGTACATAGTATGTATCTTTGGTAAATGTGTAAATATTAATAACAAACTAAAATGTGGGATGCTTATTTTACAAGTTCAAATTCATACAGAAGTCATGAGGATTTGGGAATCCTGGGGATCTTCCTAGAAGAGGGATTTTCGACCTTGGTAATTGACATTTTAATCCAGATGATTCTTTGTGACGGGGATCTCAGTATGTGTTATGGGATATTTAGCAGCATTTTTGGAATCCACACACTAGAGATCCCAGACGCACCTAGCAGACTCAGACAATCAAATAATCCCCTGATATTGTTGATTGCCTCTTCGGGGGAAAACAAGCTAATCTAATTTAAATACATAACATTTTAATAATTAAATATATGATATATTTACAAATATAAAATCTATTGCTTTATCCCATATATTTGTATGAAAAAATCACGACTCAGAGAAATGTAATAGTGCTTTCCCCCATGTTTTCTTCTAGTATTTTACAATTTTAAGTCTTATATTTAAGTATTTAATCAACTTTGAGTTAATTTTTGTATATGGCATGAGATATAGGGCTGATTTTATTCTGTGCACGTGGCTATCCAATTTTTCGAACACCATTTATTGAAGAGAATAAATAATCCTTTCTGGACTGTGTGTTTTTGACACCTTTGCAGAAAATCAGTTGATCATAAGGAGTGTGGATTTATTGCTGGGCTTTTTATTCTGTTCCATTTGTCTAAGTGTCTGTTTTTATGCAATTATCATGCTCTTTTGATTACTATAACTTTGTAGTATATTTCGAAGTCAAGTAGTGCGATGCCTCCAGCTTTGTTCTTGTTCAAGATTGCTTTGGCTGGGGTCTTTTGTGGTTGCATATGAATTATTTAGGATATTTTCTATTTCTGTGAAAAAAATTCATTGGAGTATTAATAATATATATATAATATACATATAGACGTATATGTGTATATATACACACACATTGCATATACATCTATATCAATATCTATCAATCTAGATGGATAGACATTTCTGTGCTTATGCTAAACTAAAATTTTGTCATTGATGTTTGTCTTAGTCAGTTGGCCTACTATAAAAAGTACCATAGACAGGGTGGCTTATAAAAACAGAAATTTATTACTCAAGTTCCAGAGGCTGGAAGTCCAAGATCAGGTGGTCAGAACCTTAACAGTGTTGGTTGTGACAATGATAGTGATGTTGCTTTGGCTGCTATTAAGAAATTATTAAGAGTCAAAAGAAGTTGATGATAAATAGCTGGTAATATATTCTGTAGAAAAGTATATATATCAAATACAAGCTTGACATTGATTAATTTGAATAATAATAATAAATTTAAATTTTTCAAACATATTTTAAAATAGAGAATTACAGATTTAAAATATCTAAAGAAATCATTAAAGTCTTTTCTTTCTGTAATCCATTTGAAACCATCAAAGGAGAAAAATGCAGTTTGTTAATAAATGACTATAATTTAATTAAATATAATAGATGTTCAATATAAATGATCAATAAACAACTGATTACTAGGGAATGGAGGTTTAAAATAAGTTTTCAGCTTTGAAGTATGAATAGTTTTAGAAAAATGCTTTGATAACTTCACAAAAATTAGTTTATGAGAAATACCATAGACATTACTGGATGGGTTTTAAAATCTACATATGATATGTTGGTTTAAGAGAGTGTGATTTAAAATTAAAAATATAACTTGAACTATTAATGTAAGATAAAGCAATAGTTTAAGACTACTATTGATTAAATGCTGTGTTAAACAAAATTTATTTATGGGTATATTTCTGTACTAGTAGTCAGGTACTCCAGAAATTCAGACTTGATAGGAGTTCTATATCTATATCTGTCTATATACCTATCTATATCTATATATCAACAAATGTGATTTATAGATATAGGGTTTCTGAAAGTCCCCAGACCTGTGATTGGCAAGCTGGAGGCCCATGAGAGCAGTCAGTGTAGTTCCAGTGTGAGTCCAAAGTCCTAAAATCCAGGAGAGCTGACACTATAGTTCCATTCTGAAGGCCATTAAGCTGAGACCCAGGAAAACCTAACGCTCCACTTTGAATATAAAGACAAGAATAAACTATGTCTCAGCTTAAAGGCAGTCAGGCAGGAGAAATTACCCCTAGTTTGGGGAAGGCCTTACTTTTTGTTCTATTCATGTTTTTAACTGACTGGATAAGGTCCATCCACATTAGGGAGGGCAATCTTCTTTATTCAGTTTGTCAATTTAAATATTAAACTCATCAAAAACACCCTCTCAGAAACAGACAGAATAATGATTGATCAAATATCTGGGCACACCATGGCCTAGTCAAGGTGACACATAAAATTAACTGTCACAAGTTCACCTATTGTTAACTTTGCTCCCACACTCATCTTCTTAAATCATACTTACTCTCCAAGTGAAAACAGTGAAAAAGTCATGATTTCTTCTAGCATAACAGAACTATCCTGTGTATGGCCAAAGACACACTAACCCCTTACTTTTTCCCTGATATCCCATAATTTAAATACTTTGTTGTATTTAAATAATTTCAGTATTTAAATAATTTCAATATTATTTCACAATACTGAAATATTATGATATAAAGTCTACACACAAGTGTGATGTGACAAGGGAATAAAAGAGGGAAGAACGCAAAAATGTTACACACACGCAAACATATAAAACAAAATAAGGAGGAAAAACTAATTGCAATTCTCGTTTCTGTAACTGGTCACATGGTTATAGTTGGTATTTATAATTACTTTCTTGCCCTGTCTTTTCCCTATTCCCTTTTCTTTCAGCAAGTACTAGATTTTTTATCTAGTGGAATGACACAAACCTTAATTTCTGAAAGGTGTGGGTCAGGAATAGTCCTGCCTGGATTGGTTTGTTTTAGTTTGACCCATCATCACATTGACCACAATGATCACAGGGCAGGGCAATACTAAAAGATGCTCTAATATATCTCTCGCATTCCAAACCTATTCTTCCTTATCTCCATTGTGGAATAATAGTTCAATTTTCTCAGGATTAAGTCAGGATCAATCACCCCAGCCAGCACAGTAAAACTTTCTTTTTCCTTTTGATTCAAAGTCATAAGAAGCCCAGAATGAATGGGTGTCAGTCTTAAGTTCCAGCTGAATGGGTATGCTCCTGGTGGAAGCGTTCCTCCCTCTGGAACTATTCCTCCCTCTGGAACTATGACCTCTAGGCCAGCAAAGAATAAGGTAAAGGAAAAGGAAGAAAAATTACGTCAGTGCATAACTAAGGGTAGCAGTGAGTACTGTTACTCCTATTTCATCTCTTGATTTATGGATCAGGCAATGGGAGAAATAGCACCATACATTGGATGCTGATTCAATGCATATACCACCTTATGGAAACTCTTGTCCCAGCCCTGTAAGGTATTGCCACGTAGATGGCCTATAATGCAGCCTTCAAAAGGCCATTGCACTGTTCTATTAATATAAAATCAGCTGCTTCAGAATGGTGAGGGACATGGTGTGATCAGTGAATCCTGTGAACATGGGCCCATTGCCATGCTACATTTGCTGTGAAATGAGTTCCTTGATCAGAAGCAATGCTCTTTGGAGTGTCATGACAGTGGATAAGACATTCTGTAAGTCCACAGATAGTAGTTTGGGCAAAATCATTGCATGCAAAGAAGGTAAATCCATATCCAGAGTATCTATCAGTAAGGACAAGATGCTGCTTCTTTCATGATGGAAATAGTTCGATGTAATCAACCTGAAACCAGGTAGCTGACTAATCAACTATCAAGTATTAATTGTTGTTGTCTGCTGCTGGCAGATTGGGCACTCAGCAGTGGCAGTAACCAGGTCCTTGGTGTGGAAGTTCACATTGCGGAGCCCATGCATAACCTCTATCCCTGTATCATGGCCACTTTGTTCATGAGCCCAATAGGCCATAATGGGGGTGGGGCTGGGGAAAGAGGTGACTGGTATATAATAGATCATCCTATCTGCTTGGTTATTAAATATCTTCCTCTGCACTAATAAGGCATCTCTAACTCACTTACAGTGGAGCATCTTTCGGTCCACATTTTAGTTCACCAGGCAAACAATTAGAGCCCTTTCTGACTACCTAAACTGCAATCTTAACTGTAGAACTCTGCATGGTAAGCTCACATTAGTAAAGTTGACACAATCCAAGTTTGTATTCTTTACACTATTATCCCATACTCTTAATATTCATTCCCACACAGGATCCTCAGATTCCTGTCTGTATAAATTAGAAAATTCAAGGAATTCATACTATACCTCTATACCTCTCCGAGACCACAATTGGTCTTTCTCATTCAAGGACCTGCTGGAATTTGAGTGCAGTTATAGGTCTAGAAACAGAGAGATGTTGCAGTGTGGGTCCTTTGGAGAATCAGCACTGTCTTGCATGACAACTGCCTCAGGAGAAGCCATTGCAATTTCTCTGTCAAGTACTGTTAATCCCCTTTGATGGGATGGGGTGGAGAAGCTGCTTCCATTGTGGGGCTGGTGTCGGGGGTGTTGCTTAAACTGGGGATGGAGAGGCTGCTTCCACTAACAAAGAAGATTCATCAGAATTTAGGGGCTTGATGTTTCCAGCTTCATCACACTCTTCCCACATATTTCCCCCCAAATTTCAGGATCCCCGTCTTTCCAAATCAATGCCCTCACTTTAACAGTAGACACCTACAAGCCTTAGAGTTCAACTTGCACTGTAATTCAGCCAGTTACAGGATGAGATTATGCAACCGATTATCAGTAGACTCAGCCTTGCAGCTTTAGGAGGTAACAATCTCCTTCAGGGAACAGATAGACGCTTTTGGGTTATTTGTGTGATATTAAGCTGGGGATTCAAATCCCTAAGTTCATCCTTTCTTTTTACTCTTTGTCTGGCAACTTTAGGAGCAACCAGCCAATATCATATTCATAACTGTTCCAAAGTGCCCTAAAGTATCATATACACAGTCACCCAGCTCCTTGCTTCTTATAAGTGGTTCATTAGGAGCATCCAATGTAGTTATTTTGTGTATCTTTATTGCCAACTTATGCCATGGACTATCATGTCCTTTCTTTACTACTGGAAATAGAGTCATTAGCATCTTTAAATCCAACTACATTAGAGAACCAATTCCAGAAACCCAAGAACTAATACAGAAAACTCATTCATAAAATTTTATTCCTCTAGAAGCACTCTTCTGTTCAAAATCTTATTAGTATACATACATGTGTTCATGTGTTTATACATATGATTTATTAGAAGGAATCAGTTCATAAGATAATGGAGACTGACAAGTCCCAAGATATGCAGTCAGCAGGCTGCAGTAAGGAGAGGCGATGGTGTAGCTGCAGTTAAAGTCCAGAGGCCTGAGAACCAGGAAAGGGGATGCTGTAGTTCCAGCCCAAAGCTTGGTAAACTGGAGACCAAGGTAGACCTGATGTTTCAGTTAAATATGAAGGCAGGGAGAAACTTGTGTTCCATCTTGAAGGCAGTCAGGTGGGAAGAATTTCCTCATATTCAGGGGAGGGTCACCTTTTATGTTCTATTCAGGCTTTGAACTGACTAGAGGAGGCCCACTGCATTAGGAAGGACAATTTTCTTTATTTAGTCTATCAATTTAAATACTGAAGTCTTAAAAACCACCTTCACAGAGATACACAAAATAACATTTGTCCGAATATCCTGGAATCCATAGCCAAGTAATGTTGACACACAAAATTGACTATAATGATATCCTACCAACTACTCCCACATGTATGTTAAATTACTGTCAGGATCACTGAAACTGCAATAAATAATACACATTTTGTATTAGGATGCAAGGATCAATAACAAGAGTGATGCTAATCTAAGGTTGAAAAGGCATTTGCTGGGTGGATATCCCTGCAGAAGTATTTTCTAGTGTGAAGTTACGGTGGCCTTTGTGCAAAGTTGTGGGTTTTGCAGTCTTTTGTGACAGGTTTTTGTTATCAGGAATTTACGTAGGAGTCTCTTCATAGACTTCCCTGGCTTTATTTGTCAGAGTATTTTTTATTTATTTCTAACACAAGTGACTATTTTTATTCTGAGAACTTTTCACATTTCCCCTTTTAATTAAGATTTTCAAAAAGTCACTGCTCAATTATCATGCAGTTAGGTTTTGATATGTCTCTGCTAGAATGGATCTGTCTTTACTCAAATCTCCAATTGGAGGGAGTGAATGGCAGCTAGGAGTCAGTGCTGAAACCCCTTTAGCCACATTCAAACAGCAAGGGAGATTTGAAGAGAGTGGCTCTCAAGTTAACTCTAGCTATAGTCCCTTATTAAGTTTAATTTTGTCTACTTCATCATCCATGGTTAATATGTCAAAATGTGGGGCCAACATTATTTTGTTAGAAGTTGTACTTCTGTAAAAATGTAACAAGTAGCAAAGTTTATAAAATGAAATTACAAAGCACAATTAATAGTACTATGGAATCCCAGTTTGTACAATAGTTTTGAGCCAGGAACTTAGGCTTAATGACAATCAATTAAATAAACCATATGTCCATTGTCCTGCCAAGTGGAAAAATAGAGCATTATGAGGGGTAGGAGTATCATTATAATATGGAGTCCTGTTTCATCATCTTGTTTTCTCATCCTGGTTTTTGTTTGAATGTCTCTGATTATGACAGTTAGGTGAACTTTTTGTGTGATCCATACATCACACATGAGCTTGTTCTCTAAAATTTATCTAGTTTTAACTGATAGGGCTTTAGAAATATAGTAGTTTTGGTTTTTAGTAATTCCATGGAAGAAAGTGGGATTGGAGGGGTCTAGACGAAGTCAGGATCTAATCTAATCTAGAGGTAGATATCGAGAAAAACAATGCAAAGAAGATTATAGAGAGCAGGCTAGGGTTCCCAGAGAGGAATTATTCACATTATTTCTTTTTTAAGGAAAAATGATGTGACTTTAATATTTCTTTAGAGTCTATAAGAATACTATATTAATTTTTAATAACTGTGTAACAAATTATTACAAACTTAACAACTTAAAACAACCACAGTTTAATATCTTGCAGTATTTCAGGTTAGAAGCCTGGATGGACCTACTAGGTGTTCTTGAGGTCTCACAGGCTGCAGTCAGGATGGCTGCAGGGCTTGATTGTCATTCGGACCTCGCAGTCTTCTTTCGAGTACGTTCAGGCTGTTGGCAGAATTCAGTTCCTGTGGCCCTAGGACCAAAGCCTTCATCTCTTAGAAGATGTCCTTCTCAGGCTGTTCTATACATGGTTGGTTGTTTCTCCTTCCTTGTAGGATAGTAGTGTCTGACTTACTTCTTTTTTATAGTTAAAATTTTGATTTATGTGAAATACTTATGGAATTTTCTACCCACTAAGAGAAAAATAACATTCATGAAACATTTTAAAAAATTAACCAGTATGTGATCAGACGATAAAAAGGAAACATTAATTACAAAAGGTAAAAATTACATGGGCCCCATTTACTGGCCATAATGTAATAAAACTGTCAATGAATGAATAATAGATAACAACGATATTACCAAACCATTAAACATTTGAATATTGAACTTTTTCAGAGATCTATTGAGTTAAAAAAAAAACAATCAGAAATGGAAACTGAAATTACAGACATTTAGAATATAAAGAAAATGAGAGCACAAATATCAAAACTGTGGAGTCCAACCAATGCCATATTTAGATTTTTTCAAATTCATTTATGTTGTCACAAATGACAGGATTTTCTTTCCATTGTGTGTGTATATATGCACTAAGTATACATACATCACATATTCTTCTTTATCTGTTCCTCTGCTGTTGGGCATTTAGGTTGATTCCATATCTGGGGTGTTGCGACTAGTGCTGCAGTAAACATGGGAGTATAGGTATCTCTTCAACATGCTGATTTTATTTCCCAGTAGTGGGATTCTGGATCATACGATAGTTCTACTTTTAATGTTTTGAGGAAAATCCTTATTATTTTCCATACTGGCTGTTCAGTTGCTTGAAAAGGATTGATATTAGTTCTTTTTAATGTTTGGTACAATTCAGTGGTCAAGCTGTCAGATCCTGGGCTTTTCTTTGAGGGGAGACCTTTTATTACTGATTCAGTATTTTCACTCATTTTTGGTCTGTTCAGATTTCCTATTTTTTCATAATTCACTTTGGTTGTATGTGTCTTGGAATTTATCTATTTCTTCTAGGTTTTCCAACTTGTTGGCATATAGTTGTTCATAGTAGTCTGTTATGATCCTTTGTATTTCTGTTGTGTCACTTGTAATGTCTACTTTTTTATCTCTGCTTTTATTATTTGAGTTTTCTCTCTTTTTTCTTAGCCTAGATAAAGGTTTGTTCATTTTATTACTTTTTCAAAATACCAATCTTAGTTTCTTCATCTGTAAAATCCAAGTCAAGTGTGTCTAGAAATGCCATCGATAGCCTAGGTTGCTGGGCATTTGTATCTGCAATGATGCTGCCTTGCTCGGGGTATAGGGGTCTTCCTGCAGATTTTCAGGCAGAGGGTGACTGTATGTGGTATGTCTTCTGTCCCTGGGTCAACTTCCCTGCAGAGCAGAACTGCCTCTTCTCTGAGTGTAGGGCCCCACATGGGATCCATCACCAGAGTCAGGCCATTCTGCTGAGCATAGGCTGTGAGCATCCGAGGCTATGGTGCTGCAGCCACCTGCGTGATTGTGGTAGAATAACATCAGAGGCTCAGGGACGGAGAGATGCAGTGGCTCCTGGCCCTCAGAGTAGGATGTATTCTAGCAGTGGCTCCAGTTTCAAGATGGTGTCTTGCAATAGCAGCTCAGGTCATGAGGATAGATGGGTGCACAACATGAACACCTACTCTGGAGCAATGCGGCCCTGTGAACTCCAGAGATTTTCCCAAACCAAGCTCAGGGCCTGTGAAGACTCCAGAAATTTCCTGTAGCAAGGGATGCAGATGTCTGTGCTGGTAATAGGGGACACTGAGGGCCTCCTGTCTACCTTTTCCTCACAAGGAGAAGTTCCTTCCGGCCCTGAACCCATCCCAGCATGGGAGAGGAGTGGGCAGAGGCAGAGTGCTTTGCCCTCCTCTGTGTGCTACCGTCTGGATTTTCAGGTTCCACAGGGATTCCACCAATCCATTACTGTACTCCAGCACTCTCTTTCAGACACTCCAGTCCAAATGTAGTTGTTTATTTGTTGTTGTTGTTTTTGTGAGAGAGACTAGAACCAGGGACCTGTAGTCTGCCATCTTGCTGACATCACTCTCCTGATTGTATTTAAAATAAGTTCAAGTACCTCAGTTATATTTAATAAAGATGTGCGATTTACAAATGGTCAAGTCACTAAGTAAACAGGAAAAAATAAATGTAATATATATAGTGACCTTTTTGACTTGACTTTCTGGTGATTGTAATATAATGCACTAAAAGCACTGACCTTTTAATGTTTATGTCCTTCCATTAGAGATGGCTGCCCAAACAGGTTACAGTGAAGCTTTCAAAAACAATTTGCTTAAAAATTATTGCAAAAGTAATTTAGTTGAATGTGTATACACAGAAATTGCTTGCAAGGCCTGCATCTGAATTATATTATGCAACATTGGCTTCAATAAACATTAAATAGCTTCAGACCAATCAGAGTAAAGAAGTACTGTTAGAATGATTTAATGATCTAATATAGAGAACAATTTAACATAAAATATTTTCATCTTTAAATTCCTAGCAAAATAAGACATATTCCATTCAATTTTACATATAATTTTGGTTCATTTATAATTCATATTCTTTACAAATAGGAAGAAATTTGAGGTGGATTTCAATGTCTTATAATTGAAGTCTGAAACAGGGACTATACTAGCTTATAATTGGTTTGCATCATGGTTGTATTGTTTTTAGGCAATTTTGTAAGTAGTTTAGACCAGGTACTTTACTAATACATATTTTCCTATAATATTTTGTATTATTCATATATGTATATAGATATAGATATAGTCAGGAGACCCAGCAATTCTACAATTTTGATGAATTAATGTAATTCTAATGTAATACTTTACATGATACACATTTTAATAACACCTATAGTTTTTTGATTGCCTGCTCTGTCGGTGTTTATTACATAATTATTCTAATCTTAGAAAAACTTAGCAATATTGCTACCTTCATTTCAGAAATGAAGAACTTGTATCTCAAAAAAGTTAAGTAATTTGGTCTAGTTCATTCAATGACTAAGAAAAATACCCAAGCATGTATATATGCCATCTCAATACAGACCATTAATATACTGTCAATAAATACTTTGATAAAGACTTAGAACATTTTTATGAATATGTTTAATAACTATTAAAATTATGTTTCTGAAAGAATGTAGGAAAATATTCCATATATAATTTTAAATTTGGGTTGTATGTAGCTATACTCTATTTGTAATATCAACCAAATTGCCTGTGGTGTGTATGCATTCAATATTCATTCAAAAAATATTATAGATTTTCCACCAGTTCAAGACACTGTGGTAAGTGTTGGATATCTAGATGCAGATATATATAATCTCCTTTACAGCTGCGTGGACACCACCTGTATCTCTACTTCTACATGTATGTGTGTGTGTGTGTGTGTGTGTGTGTGTGTGTGTGTGTGTGTGATATTAAAATGTATATATATATTAAAAAATACATGTATATGTATTATTTTTAAGCTGAACACATAACCTTTCCTAACCTCTTAAACCTCTTCTCCCTAAAGGCTTTCAATTATCAATAAATAGTAACAACCTTTCAGTTACTTGGACCAAATATATGAGGCATTTCTGACTCATTTTTTTCTCCTAACATGTCACAGTCATCCTGCCAGTAAAATTTCTTGGCAATAAAATACTTCCATCATATATTCAGAACTCGGCTACTTCTAACCACGCAACCATTACTACCCTAGTCAGTGTTGCCACCGTTCCTCACTGGGAACATTGAAATGACTTTGTCACTGTCTTCCTACTTTATTCCCAGTCCAGTGGCTACACAGCAGCATGAATAATCCTATAAGGGAAAAGACACATCAGGTCTCTCAGCTCAGAAAGTGTAGCTGTTAGGTCTGTCTGTGTGGATGTCCCCTGGTCCCCCAGTTCTCAGTGTCAACAATGAGTGCTGGTACTGAGTGACGCAATGACAGAGTGACCACTCACACAGAGGAACTTAATACAAAGAGTTTATCACATATAAGAAAGAATGAAAACAAAGGAAGCTACACAAAAGGAAAATACGTTCCAGACGGAGTGGGTGGGGTCAGTCTCCAGGAGTGGAGAAAGACAGAAAGACGCTGGAGGCTGAGCACGTGTTGCCTTTTATAAGCCCACTGGTTCTTCCTGCCATTCCCCTGGCAGGATCAGTGGCCGTTTCCCATCTTTGGGGGCGATCGACAGGTTGGTGTTACATAACAGATCACATAACAGGGAACATATATAACAGGGTAGGTTATATAAGTTTCCCTTTCTGCGTATGCATCTTTTCTAGAATTCTCCACAAAGCTCCACGCGTGTTTTGCTAATTAGATGTTAATGAGCTCTAAGTTACTAGGAATTTTTACCACGTATGTCCTCACCAGGGAACAGTTCCTAGCGGCAATTTGGTTCCTAGATACAATGCAGTTCCCGCTCCCTGCCCTTAGCAACCTCCTTGACACCTGTTTACCCTCCACCGGACCTAATGTAATGGCTTTCCAATATACTCAGAGTAAAATATCTGTCCTTGCAATAGTCCTCACCCTTCCTTTTACTGCTCTAATCTCTTCTACTACTTTCTCTTCATTGAGTTCCAGACATCATAGTCTCTTCATTTCTTTCCACTGACATGCTAAGCCACTGACGTGCTTTTTTCTTCAGGGTCTTTGCACTTGCAGGTACCCCTGCCTGGAGCACCTTTCCTCAGATATCCATATGTAATGGAGAACCTTTTCTCTTTCAAGCCTTTGCTCCTATGCATCTTCTCAAATATGCCAATGCAGTGCAGGTTATTTAAATTTGAAATCACACTCCCTACCTACAGCTCTTCCTGTTGCTTTTTGCCATTTCATCCTAGCACTTATTGCTACCTAACGTATTTTAGATAGCATATTTTATACTTTTGAGTTTATCATTTGTGTCTCCACTCTAGAATGCAAGCTACCTGAGAACAGGTTTTCTTGTTAACTTAGTACAGTCGTCAAAGCACTTTGAAGAATGCCAGCACTAATTTAGCTATGAAAAATACGTATTGGTTGATATACTGATTGAATAGGCATATATACAAAGCTAGAATTATAAGTATATAGTATATATTTATATTCATAAATAATTTTAAATTTATTTTCAAAATTTTATTTTCTATATTAGTTAGAAATAAAGAATGAATATTTTTCCATTCTTGTGATACATCACTTAGTAGAATGGGCTCCAGCTTCATCTAGGATAATACAAGAAGGGCTAGATCACCATTGTTTTCTATGGCTGAGTACTTATGTTCTGACTACTATAGAAGTTGTATTCACTCTACAATATAATATTTTGGCAATCTCAAATAATAAAAATAAATAAATAATGAATGTAAGAAAACTGAATTGAAAAGTAAAGATGCTACTAGATTCTTTAAAATACATAAGTCATTGAGGAACTTCTGCAAGGTAAAACTGTGGTATTAAATGAGCTGTAAAAAAAATCTACTCTAACAAAATTTAAATTTATTACAATATATAGAGAATTTTTTCATGTTGAAAGTTCATTTTAACAAAGTCTGAACATTTATTAAGTAATAAATGCATTAATGTAAATCTGATTAACATGTTAATCTCTTTTGAAATCACCCCAAAAGTTTAAAATATTTGGATATGGAAAGCAAATTACACATCTGCAACTTTTCTACCTAAAATTATAAGTTAGAAAGCAATTGAATTAATTGAATCATCATGTCTTTATAGAAGACATTTATCATACTTTTAAATATAACATGTTGCCTACATGCTAAGGAATGAAGCCTTTGCATCTGTATACATACTTGTCAAAGGATAATGGATGTGTACCTCGAGGCTGTCCATAACAATAAATGTCCCCTGTTTACAAATTATTCTGTCTCCAAAAATGCTAAACAGTCTTCCAGAATTGCATGTCACAGTGACCAGCTTTTCAATTATAAAATCAAATTTTTACAAGATCATAACTCAAGGGAAATACTTGCACCTGTCTGAACTGCCATGCAGGTGACAACGGATGAGCCCATTTCTAGTGCAAGGTAGTTAATGTTCTTTTACAACCCCTGAAGTGACACTAGCCTACTCAGGTCTATCAGGCAATGATTAAAGTAGGCTGATAGACGATAGGTGGAGAAAGGCAGATATTTTGAAGACGAGTAATTTTTTTTATATGTTTTAGCCTTTATCCCTGAATTTACACTGTGAAAAGGTGGGATGGAGCAGCAGCTATTGTGCTTCTAGCCCAAATATATAAAGTGAGGAATGCCTACTGGGCAATATCACATTAATTAAAAACAAAGATTCTGCTTTCAACCATAATATTGAGTCTTTTAAAAAACCAAATGAATTAATCTATTTTTCCACATTATGATAAATCAGGGCTTGGTAATAATCCATTATTATTGAATCCAAGAGAGTACTAATCCATTAATTATTGTAAATTATGTCAGTTCGATTCCCTTCTTAGACTTGAAACTGAAACTAGTCCAATTTAATATATGTAAATCTAGTTAAGACTACTTTCTATATTGTCAAACATCATTTATTAAAGAGAATCAAAATGGAATGAAACACAATATACTATGCTGAATTGGTTTATGTGCCAATCTCCAGAGATAACCAGGAGAAGTGATTTGAATCATATTTTAAATCACATTACTGCCCTATTAGTTATAGTTTAATTGTGTATTAATATTGTTTTATGGCAAGAAAAAGATCTGGAGGCAAAACGCAATTAAGACTGAAAACTTTATAACATGTCAAAAGTATATTGAGAGAACTCCTAATCATTAAAGAAATATGGGAATTTTGTATTATGATTTATAAAAAATAATTAATGGAACCATGACAAGAAACCACGAAAAGTAAAGGCAACATGTAAAATTGGATTGATGCCACATTAAAAATCATAACATCAAAAACCTTGCTCAGTTTCACTGTTACTATCTATTTAATTATAGGCAAATTGCAAAATCTCTATACATTTCTTTAGGAAGAAGGGGAAATGTTACTTATTTTCAAGTATTCTTATAACAATCACGTGATATTCATGTACCTTTTTTTTCTAATTTCCTTCATTCTGTCATTAATCGTATATTACATCATTAGAACTATCATGTGAAATATATTTATGCATAATTGTAAATAAGTCTTCCAAACTCATTGAGGCAGCCATGAAAATAAATATTTTCAATACAAAAGAATGGGATTAAATTAGGGCAAACTTAGATAATCCAAAAATCCAAGAGAAGCATGGAACCACAGAATGAAAATTTCAAATGCAAAATCCCAGCCCCTGTACAATGTGGCCAAATGAATTTCAGACTCTTTACAATTTTATCAATATAATTAATAATAGTCTATATTATGAGAAAAATATAATGGAGAGTTAGACTAGAGTTTCCATAATGATTTATTTTATTATTGTATCCTTCTTTGAACTATTAGGAGCAATGAGATAATATGTCTTCATAAATTTTATTCTAAATCTGTTTAGGTTATTAACTAAGACTATTGTCAACAATATGCATGCTTGCCTCACAAGGGAAGGAATAAAATTTTACCAGGATGGACTTGTGTCTGCTTTTCTGAGGTTAGTGATCCTAAAGCAACCACTACCTCTTCCCAAGACTATAAAACATGTCTTACTCAGAGACAAGATGTACTCAAAATAGGATAAGAATTAAACAAACACTAAGGCTACATTGTATCAAAGGCTAACAATCAATCCTTACTCTATTTCTTAGTTAAAGATGGGTGATATTGTACAATTTTCAACTACATTTTATGCAATAAATTCAAATGGTAACATAAAATGTGCAAATCATATCTTCAAATAAAATTTCTTCTGATAAATTATTAGGAAAAATTAAACTTGATAATAATGAGTAAAATAATTAAAGTCAATATTTCACCATCCTAATGTCTCTTTTTCTTCAATCTCAACCAAAGTTTTTCATATACTGTTAGGTGGAGCCATATGTTTTCATTAACTATATCTTGATTGTCTCCTACCAGAAACTGTATACTTCTTTCAGCACTTGTCAAGCTAAATTATTAAATAATTCACTCTATAGTCTGCCACATGCCCTATTATTTTTAAAAAATGCAATTTTTATTAGAATTTGTAAGATTACCCTGATATCAGACTCATTGAAACAGAATTTTTAAAACCAAGAGCAAATCACCACCTGTGAGGTAATTTTCTGAATTAAAATTATGTTTCTGAAACCTAATAAAGAGTTCAATACAGATATCTATGCCTGAAAATTGTAATGTGTATTAAAAAATTCACCCCACTTATCAATTTTTTCAATAAATGTGAATGGTTTGAACTGCTCACTAAAGAGACACAGGCTGACTGAATGATACATATGCACAAGCCAACTATCTGCTATCTTCAGGAAACACATCTAACCCACAAGGATACATTCAGACTCAAGGTGAGGGGATGGAAAACAATAGTTCAAGCAAACAGATGCCAAAAGAAAGCTGGCATGACAGTTCTGATTTCAGGTAACTTAGTCTTCAAATCAACACAAATTCCTACCAAATAACCAAGAAACAAATAACTTCCTTTAGGTGTGATTGTGTGTGTATACATATTTGTATACATGTACCACACACACGTGTGCACACACAATTTTTTTTTCTTCCAGAGATAAAAGAGGTAGTGCCCCTGATTCATTTTATAAGTCTAATACAACCTTAATAAAACAAAGCCAATATAAGCCAGGAAAATGATAGGCCATTTTTATTCATGAACATAAATGCAAAAATCCTAAACAACATAATAAATCAAATTCAACAATGTGTTGACCAATTTGGGTTAAATTAACTTTACATTTAAAAGATTAATATTGGTAAATCTATTCTCATAATTTACCAAGTAACATTTTCCTAGATTTTTAAAAATGATTTTCCCCCAACCTTTTACAAGTGTCTTATCCCTATGTAATTTGACAGCAGTTTTTTTGCACCTCATCTGTAGCAAATCTTTCCTAAGACACCAACGTTTTCTACACATTTTATCAGTTTACTAATATATCTGGTATATAATGGGTGGGAACAGAGGTGCCTGTTCTAAGTTGGTACTCACTGTGCGACAGTACCAGTTGCTAACATTAAAAAACTTCCACACCAGTTAGTAAAGCCTGAAACGGAGCCATTCTAGACTCCCTGTACACCCATGAGGGAAATAAATGCATATTGTTATATACACTTAAGAGTTTTTGGTTGTTTGATATGAAGCAAAAGCTAACAAATACAGACAATGAGAAAACAGCCATCTTATTTTAACACTTGCAGATACTAGGTAGAATGAAAATAGAATATCTGGCTCTCCCATAGATTTGATCCCAGAAGCATAATATGGTTCACATATACTTGGAAGAAGGCCAACTAGCATTTGGGTTGCCACCAAGGAAGAATTGCATAGGTGCCAAACAACACTGTATTACGTGGCAAACCGCTGATCTTATTATAACAAAAGAACACTGTATGGAAAATATATGCCCATGCTAAGAGCAAGATTTCAGGATTGGTAAATGCTAACTTTAGACAAAATAAAATTCAAGACAAAGCATCAAAGTTACCTCATCCTGACAAAAGGTATAAGACAAATATAACTCTGACTTTTTTGTACCAACAACGATAGCTTTAAATATATATGCATTATAAATTGAGGTAATTTTCTCTACATTAATATATCTAAGAGGAAAAATCATATCACTGTAGATGCTAAAAAGATTTTAACAAATTTTAGTAATCTTTCCTGATTTTTAAAAATACTCAAAATAGGAATTGATGGGATAAAAGATAAAAGAAAAAAAATATATATATATATATATATCTCACTCCTGTAGTCAATGCTTTACTAAATGGGAAAACACTATAGCCATTGCCACTATAGTCAAGAACAAAGTGAAGATACCTACTATCTCCTCTGCTATTTAATATTGTTCTGAAGGTTTTAGCCAATGTAAATAGAAAAAAAATTAGAGACATAAAAATCGGAAAAGACATAAAGCTATCTATTTGTAGATGAAATGATTATATAGCTGAAAAATCCTAAACAATCAATGATAAAAAAACTCAATAAAAACAACTTGGTAGAATAGCAGGATATAAAATTTAACATACAAAGATCAATAGTCCTCATATACACAAACTATAACTGATTAGAAGACATCAAGGAAGAACACATTTAAAACAACAACAAAACAAAAAATATCAAGAATTAACATGAAATGAGCAAAACCTATGAGGAAATTTTAATATACCTCTCACAGATACAGAAGTATATTTGAACCAGTGGAAACACATTTCTTGTATTTGAATAGGAAAAGTCAATATTATAATGATGTTAGTTCTCCCTAAATTAATTTATAAATTTAATGCAATTTGAATTAAAATACCAAAAAGTTTTTTTCTAGAGTTACATACTAAATTTCATATAGAAAAAACAAACATGCAAGAATAGTTAGAAAAATCCTAAATAAAAAAGCCATAGAAAGGACAAGCCCTACTAGATTTAAAAATGCATGATAAAGTCATTACATATAAAATAGTATCATACTGCTAAATTAATTGACAGACACTTGGAATGTAATTGAAAGTCCAAATAGAGGCCCCAAAATATAATTACAATATAACTACAGTGGAATCTCAATCTACTGGAAATGACAGGCTTTATAATAAATGATGTTGGAACAACTGGGTAACCATTTGGGAAAAGATAAAATTGGAACCATGCCTTACACCATACACAAGAATGACAAATGGATGAGAGATCTAAATGTAAAAAATGAAAATACATAAAAATGCAGGAGAATTCCTCTATAAGCTGGGTCTGGAGAAAGCGTTTCTAACTATAACTAAATATCCAAATACACTAAAATCAAATATTGATAAACTCAAATACTTTAAAAAATCCTCACGGAAATAAAAAACACCGTAAGCAAAATCAAACAAGTGATAAAGTGGAAGAAAAATATTTACAATGTGTCTTAGAGGGCTGATATAATTAATTTATAAAAAACTCTTAAAAATTGGGATAGAAATGATAAAAAAATCAGATAGAAAAAAGTGAATAAAAGATATAAGCAGACAATTCACCAAAATTTTATTAAAATGACCCCAAAAGATATCCAACTTCATGCATGATTAGTGAAACTCAAAACTACTCTTACAAACCATTTCTCACATACCAGATTGGCAAATATTCGAAAGTTTGACTACAAATTTTTTAGTGAGATGTGAGTAGTCACTCTCATTATATTGTTGATGGAAATACAAACTCTCTTGTAGGTGACTATTTAATAAAACTGCATATTCATTTACCCTTTGACCCATCAATCCCACTTCTAGGCACTTATCCTGAAGAAAACACCTCTAATAAAATATAACCATGCAGGATTATTTATTTTAGCATTATTTGTTAAGTACAAAGTATTGAAGTACTCACACATAGAATATTAGTTGAAAAACTAAACCATGGCACATCCATACAGTGAAGTACTAGGCAGCTGTTTAAAAAAAAAAGAATGAGAAAAATCACTATGATATGGAGTGATTTTCAGTATATATTGTTAAGTAAAAACAGCAAAGTGTGAAAGGGCTGCAGTCTCCAACCCCCAGGCTGCGGACCCTCGCTACTGGTCTGAGGCCTGTTAGGAACCAGGCCACACAGCAGGAGGTGAGCAGCAAACAAGTGAGCAAAGCTTCATCTGTATTTACAGCCGCTCTCCATTGCTCACATCACTGCATAAGCTCTGCTTCCTGTTAAGGTCAATGGCGGCATTAGAGTCCCTTAGGAGTACAAACCCTACTGTAAATTGTGCACATGAGAGATGTAGGTTGCACGCTTCTTATGAAAATCTAATGCCTGATGATCTGAGGTGGAGCTGAGGCAGTGATGCTAGTGCTGGGGAGCAGCTGCAATACAGATTATCATTAATAGAGAGGTTTGACTGCACAATAAGTGTAATGTACTTGAATCATCCTGAAACCATCTCCCATCCCTCCTGCCCCCATCCATGGAAAAATTCCATGAAACCAGTCCCTGGTACCAAAAAGGTTGGGGACTGCTGCAAAAGAGTGTATATGTAATAGTATGCTACCTTTTATAAGAAAGAAGAGAAAATAATTAAAATATATGTATCTCCTTATTTTATATAAAGAGATGCAGGAAGAATAAACTAGAAACTAATGAAACTGGTTACTTACATAAAATGAGTGACAGCAAGGTGAAAGATAGGAAATTATACTTCTCAAATTACAACTTTTAATATAGATTTTACTTTACTAAGTTAATATTTTACATATTCAAAAAATTAAGAATTGGAGGAAAAATCCTAAAATTTAATACAAACAGACACAAATGAACTTAACCATACTTAAAATAAATAACAACCATTCTGAAGGGAGAAAATGATTAATCTGAGTAACTTCTGAATACAGTTCTTAGTCTGAAATAAAAATAAATAAATGAGTCAGGTGTGGTGGTTCATATCTATAATCCCAGAACTTTGGGAGTCCGAGGTGGGAGGACCACTTGGGGCCAAGAGTTTGAGACCAGCCCAGGCAACATAGTGAGACCCCATCTCTACAAAGCATTAAAAAATTAGCCAGCCATGGTGGTACGTGCCTATAGTTCCAGTTACTTGGAAGACTGAGGTGAGAGAATCACTTGAACCAAGGAGTTGGAGGCGGCAGTGAGCTATGATGGTGTCCTTGCACTCCAGCCTGGGTGACAGTGAGACCCTCTGTCTCTTAAAAAAAAAAATTGAATAAGTGACTCTTCAATCCTACCTGGTGGGTTTACATATCATAGTGGTAGTAATGCAGCAATTCCAAAACATTTTTGTGTGTATTGTAGGAACAAAGGAGAAATATTTGATATTATTAGAAAGCAGGGCTCCCACGAGGAGAAGAAAGACACAAGTATGGATTGGGAAAGGCAAGAAAGAAGCCTGCAGCATTGGAATAGAATTAGAGGCATTAGTATGAATTCAAAATTTTTACATATATGATTATATGATATATATTAATATTTTAAATTATATACAAATGGTCTGCAACTTGCAATGGTTCAAATTAATGATTTTTTTTGACTTTACAATGGTGTGAGTGTGATATGTAAGTCGAGGAGCATGTACTGAATTTATGAGTTATGTCCAGCTAAACCCATATGGGTTGAAAATATCATAAGTTGCTTTTGATCTAAAATGAATCTAAAAATACAGGAGCCAACTTGAAAGGGCTCCCACTGGCCAAATCTGGGACAATTTGAACATCAAAATAAATAATGGTATTAGTAAATTATAATTCATTAAATGAAACAAAAATATTAAGTTTATACCAGTGATAATACATAGAAAGAAAAATTTTCAGTAAAAATGCAAAAAGAATAATAGAAAGTCACCATTTTGCAAAAATCATAGAAATAAATCAAGCAAAAATCATCAATGGATGCTAAAACTAATGATTGGAAGTTTGAAAAGGAGTAGGATATGTACTAGTCACCAAGTATGTTAGCACAAATACTTGTTAATTACAAAGGTGGAAATGGTAACTTTATAGTGAAGGAATCTGGCAGACATGATTGGGTTCAACCAGAAACGCAGAATAACCTGAGATGTTGCTGAACTGGATGGAGGGCTGAATCCTCTTCATACCTAGGACTGGGAAAGCTTAAGGAAGGCAGGAATAGAGAGGTTTCAGAAAGAGGGGAGAATGAGCACTCAGGATGAGCCCTTTACAGATAACAACTTGAATACAAAGATAGAATATGCCCAAAATATTTCCTGAAACTAAAAAAATGGTTTTTTTGAACTAAAAATTTGTAATAAATGAATTTTGGGATAGGATAAGACTATAGGATAGTAGAAGATCAAGTAGAAGAAATATTCCAAAACTCAGAGGAAAGATATTAAAAGATGGCATTATGAGAGAAAGAAAATAAATAAATCAAAGATAGCTCCAGGAAACCCAATGTGCAAAAAATAGTTCCAGAAAGAGAAATAGGAACAGATGGAGGCAATGTATTACTAACTAATAATAGGATAAAAATGTCTTGGGTTGAAGCAAATGTTGGGTCTATAAACTTACAGTGCAAGTCAGGATTGATTTAAAAAATAAAATTTTGGCATATTCTAGTGAAATTCTTGAATTTAAGGTATAGAAATAAAACTTATAAACTCCCAAATATAGAAATCAAGTTATTCTTGAAGGGGAAAAAAAATGAGACTTGCATCAGACTTCTCAGCTGTAACACTGGAAGCTAAAGGGCAGTGTAATAGCACTACCAGACGACGAAGAGAGGATTGAGACCTAAGAATCATTTTTTTTTTTTTTTTTTTTTTTTTGAGACAGAGTCTCACTTTCTTGCCTGGGGCGAGTGCCGTGGCGTCAGCCTAGCTCACAGCAACCTCAAACTCCTGGACTCAAGCGATCCTACTGTCTCAGCCTCCCAAGTAGCTGG